>BQNB010037617.1:0-49319 GCA_026074375.1 Tanacetum coccineum
GTGTAGGGGGAGCTTTTTGGTAACTCTGGAAACACTCAATATGTCTTAAATGATTTCTCAGACACGTTGATTGATTTTTTATCAAATGGTTTTAGGGATCTTCATGGAAATACCCCAAAGACCAACCAATTGTTGTATCTTAAGGAGTTATAAGGCGGTTAAGGTTAGGTATATTCATTCCATGATCCATCCAGAACCGAAGGGATCTACCCAGGAACACTTCATTAGATAGAGTAGAAGTCTTAGGTTTGATTGAAAAAAAAGGAGTAAAGTGAGAATAAGGGGAATAGTGCCGACTGAGATGGAGCTAGTGCCGGAACAAACCCAACAAGGTACTAGTCATGAAGTCTCGGTAAGCACTGAAGGAGTTGAAGAATGAAAAAGAATTGTAAGGATAAGGGTGAAAAGAAAAAAGCCCTCCATACAACCTTAGGCAGAAACCGGGTCAATGCATAATCTATCGGTAATCATAAAGATGATTCTGATATTGAAGACTGACATCATAGACCCAGTGATGCAATGCACAACCCTTCCTAGCCACTCAGAATCTCTCAAAAGATGTCTGTTTCATTTCTCACGGAGATCAACACGTTTCTATCGGCTTTCTCATTCCGAGATCGTTGATATTGAAAAGGTGGCAGTCCGCTCCAGCCTCCGATTACCAAATAACAAATGTGCACTTATAGAGTCTAGAGCCAATGAGATCCTTTAAAAATCTCTCTAGGACACAAATTCCAATATACAAAATGTCGTACATCATTATACAACATTTGGTATCAAAAGAGTCTTACGCATTATCCTTGTGACAAGTGCCAGATCATCAGACTGATACTATTTAGTATTCACAGTGACGATGGAAATCCTTCTTGAGCCAACATCAAACAAGCTCTTGGTAGGTGGCTTGCGAGATTCTATTTGAATCAAGCTTGCGTCAACTGGATATCAATTTTGGTCCAATATATGAATTGATGACTCAATCAAAAAGATAGTAACTATCTGATTCACTCTTACCGTGTTGTCTGCTTTGAGACGCTCCGGTAACGAGAACGGCTAGTACAGCTGCGAAACCCTATCAAGGAGATTCTCATGAATTCTACCTGATCGCAGGCAGTATTTATACTGATTAATGGGGAACCGTGGTTATTATAACCGTATTCGACGAAGTGACAAAGACACTTTCGTCTATGTATGTTTATCACTAACCAATACTTGCAGGTTTCCCGATGGTAGCAGCTTCTAGTCCAGGATGAGTCAAGATTCATGACCTCATGCTCAATCGTCAAAGATAAATTCATGATGAAAGCTCAACTAGTCTCTAAGTCTTTAGCAATCTCTGATGTACAAGCACTTCCTCAAAATAACATCATCAACAAGATTACTCATGAAGTTCTAGTAATCATGCCAAAGAAAATGTTGAGGGAGATTGTTAGCAAGCTTTCAAGACCTTGAGCATGAGGGTGACGACACAAGATCGCAAGGCGGCATAAAGTTTCAAGGAAAAGATTTAGAGATCTTAAAAGTCAAGACAAATCAAGGACAAAGACCACGGAATCAGTATTTTGTCAAAGCATATCAAGTTAAAGATCAAGATCCACGATCACAAGCATGCAAAAGGAACTTCAAAAGAATTCCCAAGACTATAAGGTTCCAAGACTAAAGAACGAAACAAGAAATGAAGCCTTACGCAATGACCACCCCTTAGGGGGAGATTGTTAGACCCAGTATTATGTGAAGTGATGGTTATTAGGACTCCCGAACCTTGAATTAGTCTATTATATGTTCCTGGGAATTCTATAATGCTAATTGGGCCTAGTTACGGGCTTTAAGCCCATTAGATATCAAGCCCGACCTTGGAAGCCCACTTAGACCCAAGCTCGGCCCATGTACACAACTATATAAAGCCCTCTCCAAGTGTGGAGAGGGTGTTGCTCCATTCTTCTCTTTTATTGAAGTAACCCTTTTCTTTGTTTTACTTTCTCTCTCTACAATCTTTCTCTCTCTAAACCTTCTAGCAATTTATGTGTTCTTGATTGTGAATTGATAAGCTAATATCTACGTTATAAAATGTTTTTTTGTATTCAAATTGAATTATAATGTATACAAAACATACGTTGATGGTTATGTTATTTTTTATTATGGTCTTTCATTTTATTTTTTTTCTTAAGTGCTATTTGTTTTTAGACCTGATATTTTTTTTTAAATTATCGTAGTTATATGATTTGTTTACTTTTTTGAGTTTGTGTATCCCAAATGTAACCAAAATTAGTATTTATTATTTTGCACCACATTAAATGATATTTAATTTATTTATATTTTACATATATACATGTTTTGATAATTATATTTATTCTCCATTATAATAAATTACGAGGCGTTCGAGCCCGTGCGATGCACAGGGCTCTGTCTTTGGCTAAGAGCATACTTTTACGTCTACGGCGTGTTCTAACCCATTCACATAACTCATATGACAACCATATAAGGCCATGCAACTAACAATATCTAAACTATGAAATTCATTCAAGCATTTTATGGAACACGTGATGTTCATTGATTTTAATTGTGAAACTAAAAAACGCCTACCATTCAAAAATAATTATAGCAACCTATTTTAAAATCACATAAAAGATAATCAATAACTCGGAATAAAGCATACCTTAAAATGATATTTGTTTGTGAAGCAATCAAATCGATTGTGATGTTTTCTCACCGGGCTGTGTTCTTGGGTAAAATCGTACTTTTTACTTCTACGAAGTATGATATGAGTTCATAGGTAAAAATGTAGCTGTTATCGGTCACTGCAAATCAATATATCTTGATATCAAAAATGGACACATAGATGACTCTATAAACAATGCATAATTAAAGATCCAAATTACAATATTAATTGGCTTATATCGACAATCACAGTTATGATGCTCATAAAATATGAATTTCAAAAGCTGCATATATACAAACACATTTACAAAATAAATTTGTTCTGATCTTTTTGTTGTACAAAATGTGGTTGGGCTTAATTGTACATTGAGTATTACATTTTTCCAGTTAATCATAATTTTATGAAATTACTCGACTAACAAACTACAAGATGTAAATTGTTATACAACTCTATCGCTGGTCTATGTCGTAATTATATTCAAATTAATCATATCCTAGATTTACATTGGTATCATTATACACAACACAATTTTTCTATAATATATGCTTTTTATAACAGATCCATATCTATTAGAAAAAGATATCTGTTTTATTCATAGATGTTTCTAATCTAGTTTAGCAACAAACTATATCTTTATAAAAAAAGATCCAGAAATAAAAGGTAATGACATTGATACCACTTATAAAATATCTTAGAGGTTTATTGGTTTTCTACTATATATATATATCTTTTAAGAGTGAAAGATTCCTCAAGGGAGACTTTTGGAATCTTTCTTAATTGCTCTTTTGAAGTGTTAATATATATATTATATATTTTACGCGTATCAAGCACATTCATGAAGCTTTATTTAGTAGTTGGCAGACCGTTTACGATGAAACATAAAATGGCTACGTACTTCAATCCATAGAAGCATTGTGTTTTGCTTTCCCCGACTCGAGGGCAAGTAAAATACTTGTATTTATAAAGTTTCAGAAAGCCATGAAACCCATAAGCAATTAACCACTATGTTCCTTAGCTAATTCCCCATTAGGACTAAGCAAAACCTCGTTAAGAAATTGTAGCTTCATCTGATGAATAATAAACTGCATAATTATATATACAGTTTAAAATTATGTACACTAAGATCTGGCAAGAATGTTGTACCTGAGAAGTTTTGTTTCCACTTGGTTGTAGAAAAACAAATTCAATATACTTATAGTATTAATCTCGTAAGAATTCTTTGCCAAAATACTTCTCAAACAAGAGAAATATAAGGTAAAAATCTCACAAAAGAAAACACAATTCGTATATTTTTATCCGGGAAGTACTTTTCCTCGGGTCGTGTCCCAACGAAATCGTGAATTGAGAATTTAGGAATACTTCGGATTCGAGTTTAGAATAGTAAAGGGATTTTTGAATTTTTGATTACACTACAAAATTTAATAGCACAAACTAAAAACAATGGAATAGTACGAAATTTAAATGCACAAAACGTAAAAATGCGAGCTAAAACTGAAATTTAAAATCTAAAGCACAACTTTTAACAAATTTTATACCTAAAAATCACAAATTTAAAATGAAAATTTTAGGAAAAAGAATTAGAATTTTTTATGTATTTTTGAATTTTTTATGATTTTTCAAAGTTTAATGAATTAACTAAAAATTAACTTTTTCTAAAAATTATCACTAAAATTTTTCTTTTATTTTTCAAAAATACTAGATTTAAAAAGAAAATTATTGCAAAAAGAATTTTAATTTTTCAACTATTTTTTATTTTTTTATGAATTTTATAAGAAAAAGTAAATCACTAAAGACTATTTTAATTCCTAGAAAATACAACTTTAATGAGAAAAATATAGAAAATGGTTTTAAGAAGCTAAGAGAGTGCAGAAATGTAATAGAACAAAAAGCCCCAAATTTTATAAGCTAATTGACACCTAATTTGTTCAATTAAAACTATAAACCCTAATTTATAAAACTATTTTCTAAAATATAAAACTATTTTATTATTATAAGAAAGACAGGGTAGAAATTGAAAGAAATGAAACAACAGGGTAGGCGGGCAAACTTCTAAAAAATTACACAATAGAGAAAACGGGTAACCCTGAAGTTTAAGAAAAGTACGAAACAAACCCTACGAATTTGGCTTATTTTGCTTATTGAAAAAGTGAGATTCAGAAAAAACTTAAAACTACAAACTTATAGACTAGCTTATTCTCTACAACATTAACAAAAGGACTTTCAACTTTTGACCACAGAATAAGCTAGAAAATAAGCATTTTGGTTTCTGTCACAGAAACTAAGTGTTTAACAAGTATTTTGGATTTTAGCTTATTTAGAGCTTATTACTTGATGAAACTGAGAAACAAAAGCATCTTATTTATGCTTAAGATGTGTTTTAAAGGAATCTAAACTAAAATTAACCTAGAGTTAACAAAATTAGAAAGAAAATTAAGATGGAAAAGTGCAAGGTTTGAATGAAACTGTTTTTTAGCTTTTTTCTAATAAGCTAACAAGCTTAATACTGCAATTTAGATGCTGAGATTTTGGAAATAAGCTATACTAACTGTCTAAAATCAACCTAGTTAAAAGGATTTCTAAAACTTCACAAGTAAATGAAAAATCCAAAATGTGAAATGGTCAAAATCTTAAACTGATATGCAATATACTTGCTGATGCAATTGGCATTGAACAAAAATGCAGACTAACTTTTGAGGTTCTAACTCTCTAAACAAACTCACTAGGTACTGCTACTCCTATCTTTGCTATAATAGAAAACTAATAAGCTCTAAATCTCTAAAAATTAAAACCAATACACACCTAAAAGCTGTCCTGGTGCAAATCAAAAGCTTTTACACTCTAAATTTTCAATAACTACAAACTAATTTCCAAAACTTGTTTAAATCTTTGTTATGCAGGCTAAAGAAAAACCTTAGCAACTCTTATACTCACTCAATCCATGTGTGTAAACCTGAATTTACTATATTTGGACTCTAAAATACCTTGAATCTCTACACACTAAAGTTATTCTAACAGTGAATTGCCCTGGTGCTGGTAAGAGATTCTAAAACCTAAACTTTTGATTTTAACAACCTAAACTGGAAACCTAAGTAAAACCTTATAAAATGACTATACTTAGCTGTGTAAAGAAAATGACAAGTTTACTTTGACTTTAAGAGTCAAAGTAAGCTTTTACCAAACACTCCTTTAAGTGACTTGTCAAAAACTATTTTATACTTAAAATCTATTTAATACTAAACTTTTAAAGCTTTTTATCTACTTATACTAAACTTAACCTAATAAAGCTATTTAAGCACTAAAATCAACAGCTTATTAATAAGAAATAACTACTTTCTCTAATAGGCTTATACTACTAGTTTTAATGACAGAAGTATAAAGTGCAATTAATTCAACTAACTTTTATGAAACCTAAAAACAGCTAACTATACATCTTTAAACAACATGCTTTTCAAAGAAATAAGCTAGATTAATGAGAAATAAGCAAGTATAGAAAATCAACTTTAAGCTAAAATGAATCTAAAAGAGTGAAACCTGAAAGTTAAGGAGTCTCAGGACAAAAGGCCACTCTTGTAGAGTGAATGACCTCAAACATAAACCTAGTTGGTTTCCAAAACCTCTAAACCAGCTTAATAAGCTAAATTAGCTTATTAGAGCTTAATACTCCTTGATAGCTTCCAAAATGAACACAAATCCACTCAAGTTATCATGATTTAGAAATTAATTGATCTATAAGAGTAAATGACTTATTTAAAAACAAAGGTTGATTGAATTTGAGCTTATGAACAGTAATAAGCTCAAATGAGCTTATTGAAAGCTTATTGATTGAAATCGACTTAGAATTAAAAACAAAAGACACAAATACTTGTAAACTGAATTGATATAGCTAGAATTATGAAGTACAAGATTAAAGAGAAGAGTACAAGAGCTTGTGAGCTTATTTGCTAAAAGTGAAAGAAAATTGCTTAAAAATTGGGAAAATACAAAGAGAAATTTTAAAACAAAATACAACAACAGAAAAATGAAGTCCTATCCTTCTATTTATAGAGGAGTAGTGAAGAGAGGGAAGAATTTCTAGAATGGTCTCTTCAATCTCAGCCGTTTGATCATTTGAAGTCAATTTGTAGCCGTTTGATGGGGTGATGAGGTGTCATGGCCAATAGGGGCTTGCCACGTGTTGGTTTGTGAGTGGGGAGAGTGTATGAACCGGTTTGAGGGCTTAAAAAGGAGCGGGGGTTGTGGAAAAATCGAAATGGGTTGTGGGAATTCTTGGCGGGAAAGTTGGTTAAGGCTGTTATGTTTGTTATTCTGTTGCGAGATATGCGGGCTTATTATTTGAAAAGTTTGGAATGTTGTCACTACTAGCCCTTGTCTTCTTGCCGCCCATTTGTAGTTATAAAGAGGTTTGGAGAATGGCAATTTCACCCCTTGTTGTTGTTTTCTTCTATTTTCTCTTTACAAAACATCTTTCAACACTTGGCAAACTTGGTCCTTGATACTTCAATCTTCCAAATAAGCTCTTTAGACTTTGGAGACTTGTCAATAATGGCCCTTTGACTTGTAATTTGGCTTTTGACTTCCTTTATTTCTTTCTTTGACTGAGTCGGCTGATCGGCTGTATGATCTCTGGCTGAATTCTCACTCTTGCTCTTTGCTCTTTGCTCTTTTTCCCGTTTCTTGTCGGTTTTTGATCGTTTTTGCTTCTTTTTGTCTTTTCAATCCTTACCTGCACAATTAGACACAAAAGCACACATTTTCTATTCTTTTGGCATTTATTTGGCTTTTATTAGGCAAAATCCCGGGTAATTTAATATACAATTAAGCAAATATCAAAATTCCCCAAACTAAAGGATGCGTGTCTCACGCAATGTTATGAGTGTACATTTGTTAACTTAAGAAGTTTCCAAAATGCCCTTGTTTAGAACCTTTTATGAATTACCTTTTAAAACAACTTTCACTTTTCTCATCATTTATTCTAATGGAAACACGTTAATGGCAATCATTGCAACTTTGCAACTTTTAGGCTCATCGAAATAGGCTACTCCCGATTAATAGAGCACAAAAGAGGAAAATTCGTCATCCTTGACTTTTCACTAGACTAAACAAAGCTAATAAACAAGATCATTGTCAATATAAATCCAAATGATTAAGCTCTTATACTTATAACTTGTGAACTTTTCACTCCCGGGAATAAATTAATGATTAAGATGTGTGCACTCTTTTTAACTCAACCATAGTTCATTTGTCTTCATAGTTGAAATTCATCTAAGCTTTACAAATAAGCCTTGTGAGTTCCAAAATGTTTAATAACATGGATAAAACCTCGACTCAAAGCTAAAGAGATTAGGAAAACAAAACTTATAAATTGATTTAAGGAAGTGAAATTTTTAACCATTCTTTTATTTTCATGTTCTATAATTATTTTTTTTTTCTTGCAATAGAATGTTGTTTTAGTTCGAACCCCCTTAGGCCTTCTCTCCCAAATGGATATCGCAACAACCAAACGGTGTTCTTAGTTCGAACCCCCACTCCGCTGCTAACGTTTGTGGGTTATCGCGACAACACCTTTTCCTACAAAGCCTAGAATCCAAAGTCCCTTAGTTGCAATCATCACCTAGGCCGCGCTCCCTAGTGATGAATGCCTACGAACCTTGATCCTACGTACATAGTTTTAATCTTGTTGACGCCCCATCCGAGTCTTTCTCTCACATGGATACGCCAACGAGTAAAAACTACATATAGCTTTTGTTATTCTATTTTTTCGAATGCTTCATTGGCACGAAAAAATAATGTTTTGCATTAGAAATGCTTCATTGGCATTCTTTTTATAATTATCTTTTTGATGAATGGAAAAATTTCATTTAGAAAATCAACTTAATAATTTGCAAAACCAAAAATCTTACTTACATATATTTTTTCAAAATGTAAGACTTTTTCTAAAGACATTGGTTGACTTAGCTAAATTAAAAAGAGCACGTATGATTAAGTGTGTTAAGAGCTTATGGGAGTAAAAAGACACAAATCATTCATATAAGCTTTAGGTTTTCCAAATAAACCTTGCTTAAGCAAATACACTTATATTTAACTACATCATTTCTTGTTCTTCACATTTTAAAATCCAAAGCCAATAGGATTAGTGAAAGTTGGCCCTACAAACGGTAGGTTAAAGACTAGTAGGAATATTTTCACCCTCGGTCAAGTCAAAATTATACTCCTATTTCTCAGCAAACGGAACTACCCAACAAAGAGGTGTTTTTTCCAAACTTAAGCTTCTTTTGAGCTTTTCTTGTAAGCAAAAATTTTAAATTTCTCACTTTTTCACAAAAAGGAAATTCAAAAAGATTTAAACAAGGATGCGTGAAGTGCAAGTCAATATCGAAGATGTCACTTCCCAAACTAATTGAAAACTTTGTTATCAAAGTTTATAAATAAGGGTCAAAAAGAATCTTTAACAAAATTCTATGGTCTTGCCAAAGAATAGATGTTCTTGTTCGATAAAGAACAAGGATTAAATAGATTAGTGTTTTCCCATTATGAAGAGAAGATTGGAGACCCATCGATGGGATAATTGTGGGAAATGCCTTTGTCCTTCCACAACTTTGAACCATGAAGCTTCAAAATCCGGAAATACCTATGACAAATCCACAAAACACCAACCAAGAGACGAAAAAGAAACAAGCTCCCTCTTATTTTTTACATTGATAGCTCAAAAACATCTCTAAAACGGCTTAGTTTTTGTTAACCGAGTACAAGCTATACTCGCCCCGAATTATTTGCCTTGGGAAGCCAAGATAAAATAGAATGAAATTGGAAATGAAAATAAAAGGATAAGCATGGGTGCCTCCCACGGAAAGCGGCTTTGTTTTTATTATAGAGCCCCTTCGCTTGACTCTTTCCCCAAACTAGGTTCTTATGGTGGATGAATAGCAATGGTGAAGAAAATCTAGAAGGTGACAACCTCCCCAAACTAAGGATGAAAGATAGACCAAAACATTTTTGATTTCGGGTTCAAAAAACTTTTTAGAAAAGAATTTCAAGAGAGAAAATGTGAACCCGAAAAATGCTTTGGTAACATTAAAGCTCATTAAGGGTGGGTGTGGTGAACCGGAATTAAAACATATTCGTTGAGTCATATTAGGCCAAGTATTAGTGGACAATTCAAATTTCATCTTTGCTACACTTCATTAGGAAAATGCAGGAATTTTATTTTAATCTAAAATAAGCATGTCTACAAGAGAATCTATTGCACTAGAAATTAAATTTAACCTAACGGTTGAATTTCTTCTGGGAAGGAAGTTGGGTTTGTGATATAACCCATAAAAATGGTCGTGTTTAGCCTTAATTAAGCACCACTAGTGATAGTCTCATATTGATTGAGCACACCGCTGCGTATATGTTTCTATCAAACCGCTGCTTTGAAATCAACAAAAACGCCTCTATTGATTGAGCAACCGTGCTTACAGGTCAACTCGCCGCCAAGATGCTTACTAGCAAACCGCCAATGCGTTTTGTGTAACTCACTGCCTTGTTTTCTATCTCGCTGGATCAATAAAATAATCAACTCACCGTTTAGCAACTCGCCGTTTAGCAACTCGCCGTGAGCAAATCGTTGCCTATAATCTTAGCAACTCGTCGTGTGTTTTAGCAACTCGCCGTAAGCAACTCGTTGCCTATAAACTACGCAACTCGCCATGAGCAACTCGCTGCCTATAATCTTAGCAACTCGCCGTTGACCTGGTTAACTCGCCGGCTACCTTTTTCCTAAATTTCCGGATCTTGTCCCTACCTTTTGTCAAACCGCCGGCTAGAAAATGATATTTTAACCAACTCTCCACGAAGAAACACTTGGACAATTTAAGCAAAATCAAGCAATATTTTCTTTCAGCACGAAAACTAGGTTAACAACATATAATCATTATGTGTTATATGACGATTAAATCAACTTAACTCGTATTTCTTTGAGATCGGTCCATATGAAAGCAACCTCCACGGAAAGATCTCTAAGCTTTAAAACGCTGATAATATCGAACTTGGAGCTTGTATTAGCCACGAAATTTGTAACACTCTAACCTTTTGATGTGTAGAATAAGTAGAGAGCAAGATTAACAAACAATAAGCCCAAAATCAAAAGTGAGCCGTGGTTTTTTTTCTTCAAAATGAGCTACGAAATTTGTATATACCACCAAATCAAACACGAATCCACCAAGGCTTGTTACTATTGTAGGATCGTTTATTTCATAACACGGTGATGATTCTTGTGTTTGGGCTAGTTTCTAGAGCAGCAGAAACACATAGAGAGGATTTCTAGAGAGAGAAAATGTATGTGTTTAAATGGAAAATGATTATGACTAGCTTGCCTCTTCCAAAGTTGGAAGAGGCTTATATAGTTTTAAAAATATCGGGTATTCGTACCGGAATAAAACCGAATAGACTTACGATTAAAAAACTTTATTTAACTAACGATCTTTTATAAAACAATATATAAATCGGGGTGACGAGTCTTTTAACTCTATCTAAACAATCCTGCTTAGTGTCTGATGTTTAGTTTAGGCTTTGACAATCCAATTGACAAATATATGTCTAGGATCATATTATACACATTGTGTATCAATCATTATACAACAAACTAGATGTTAGGTGGTTTATGTGTTTAGGCCATAAAACACAAGGTTTGTTATGTTGGGCCATAAAACATAACGGGTTTGGTTGTACCCGAAGAAGGACTCGATATTTAGCTTAGTACCGAATAAAGTGTAAGCGACGTTAGGTTGGTTCTACCTCGAAGTAGGACTCGGTATTTAGCTTAGTACCGGATAAAGTGTAAGTGACGTTAGGTTGGTTCTACCTCGAAGTAGGACTCGGTATTTAGCTTAGTACCGGATAAAGTATAAGCGACGTTGTATGGTTTTCTCTGCCTTAAAGGAGCTTGTTGATATAGTGAAGTAACTCTCGAGTTGGGTACTCGGGGAGTGGAGTAGGGCGAAGAGGAGCTTGTAGCCCGAACATCTAAATCATCGTGTTGGTTTGTGCTTTCTTTTACTTATCGCTTTACATTTATATTTGCCTTTATCGCTTTATGTTTAGTTTGAATGGCTTCTATGTTTGTATTGTATATTGTGTTGTGATGATATGCTTTGTTTGATGTTATTTAGTATAGTTGTTGTAGTATAAACTTGATTGGTTGTTTGATACAAAAGTCTTAAGTTTATAAAGGAAACGTATTCACTCACCCTCTACGATTCCACAATTGGTATCAGAGCCACGTCGCTCTAGTTTTCAAAACAAATGGTTTTAAAAATAGAGCACGGTCCATGATTCAAATTTCCTATCAAGCGACACATAATGTGAAAAGTTCTTTGTTTAGTACTTACAAGTTTTGTTGTTAAATATAAAGTGTTACAATAGCTTGAAGGTCTTTTAAAGAGTCCCAAACAAAGTGAATAATATGTCTAAAAGTGAAATAAACGTTTCTGCTAAAATTTCACCTCTTTTGCGACCTACGGATCTACCAAACCCTGGATCCGTCCATGTAGATCCGTCCATACGGTTATCAGTTTTTGTCAAACTTCAAAAATTCATAGAAAATAAATCGTGCGTCGGATTTCGATGATTCAAAAACTAAAATTGAAGTATTTTGAGTGTACTTTACAATAGAATAGTTCTTAATTACTAATTCAAATTTAAGTTTGTCAAATAAGCAAATTTTTTAACTAAATCCTACCTTAACAAGCTACTATGACATAAATAAGCACTAAGACAAGCCATAAGCTTAGAAACCAAAATAAACACTTAGGCAATCTTTGAAACCAAACATACCCAAGGCAGACTTTGAGGCTTATTTTTAAGCAAGCAAATAAACACCTTAAGAATTGATACTTGACTTTTCTGAAAGCTTGACCTAGAGGCTTTATGAAAATGCTTTTTGCAAAAGTTTGAGACAACAAGAGCTTAAAGAAAAAAAACTGTCTGAAAGTAGGCAGATTAGATAGCATAAGCTAACTATATTATTTGAAAATTGAAATGACAAATGGCTAATTTAAGAGCTAAAAACAGATTATCAAAAGACCTTTTTAATAAAAACTAATATGAAACAGATTAATTAAAACCCCTACTCTATTTGTAAACCAAAAATCAAAACCTACAGATTACTTTTACCCTTTGAATTTTGAACTTGAAACTGGTTATTTTTTTCTTTTGTCTATCCTGGTGCAGATTGCACTTACATGAACAAAACCAAATTCCATTGAATGCAGGCCTAAGACACTTAATCTAATTCTTATTTGACACCACATTAAAAACTAACAAGACCATTTTAAACATTGGAACTGATTAAAGCTTTTAAAGCAAAGTGAGACTAGACAGATTTGAGCTATTAGTAAACCAACTAATGAAAACTAATTTAAAGCTAATCTAACTTATAAATCCTATTCAAAACAGTTTAAATGAGAGATTTAAATCAACTATAAGAGACCAAGTGGTCACAAACAGCACTAACTTGTGGTTAGTGCTGTTGTCCCAAACACCCCTTTAAAAGTTTTAAAATCCATTTAAGCTTTTGAAAATGAAATCTAGTGAGTAAAACTTTAAAACCAGATAGTGCACAGCTTATAACAACCAAAATAAACCTTAATCAATAAGCAAATAAGCCAGAAATGAAGAACTTATACCTATGCTAATTATTTTTGGTTTTTATTGATTTATAAGACAAAAAGTGAAAAACTAAGATCTACACTACTTAAGCTAAAAACAGATTATAAAACATGATCAATAAGCACAATGAGACAGAATTAAGCACAAACAAGCTAGATTATAAGCAAAATAAGCAAATTATAAGCTAGAAAATTAAGACAGAAATAGAAATAAGGAACTTACCAAAGCCTTAGCTAAACAAAGGCTTATTAATGCTCAAGGAGCTGTTCTACAAGCTCCAGCTTATCCAAGGATAAGCTGGTAGGGTCCCATAAGCTCTTCCAGGTTAAGCTTATCATCCAATAGCAACCAAGTCCATATTAAGCTTTAGGTATTTAACTGATTTTTAAAAGTTTAAGTAGATTATTGATAATCTTAAGCTCTAATATAAGCTTAGAGACTTAGAGAGCTTAAGATGAGCTTATGATAGCTTATGTAACAATAAACAAATGCATTTGGAAATAAGAGCTTTTAAGTAAAACAAATTATGAAAAAGAAAGTGAACTATGATTTCATTAACTGAAAATTGAGTACAAAACTTTGAAATTGAAATTACAAAAGCTTAATAGCAAAATACATTTAAATGAAAAATTACTTAAGCTACTTAAAACTAAAAACGGGAAAAAGAAGATGGTGTGTATGTGTGAGTGAGGAGCTTTATTTATAGCCTTCTGAGGATGCTTCTAGGTCTTGGATCACGCTCCTCTCTTCCTTGATCTTGCCCCTTCATTCATTCTCATCATTGGATCTTTAATAATCACCATTGGATTAATTGGGGTGAGCACACAGATTGCCAATGTGGCATTCCGTGTGTCAGACCTTGTGTGCTTCTTTTGCACTTGTTTTAGTGTAAAATTCCATGTCCTCGTGTTTCTTGTCGAATAAAAAAAAAAAAAAAAAAAAAAAAGCAAAAAAAAAAAAAAAAAAAAAAAAAAAAAAAAAAAATTACCGCCATGACATTCCTTGTGGGTTTCCACCAATGGGAGGTCTTGTATGACGTTTCTTTGTGCCAGCGTGTAGCTTGGTACTCAAATTACTTGGCCACGTAATCAATTTTGATTTGCCCTTTGATTTTAACTCAAGGTAAATTAAAAATGACGATGAACAGTGAAAACCTTATTTCCCGCGTAATTTTTCTTATAAGAGTGCGTTTGATTTTGTTGACTTCCTTTGACCCGGGGTAATTTTGTTTTGACTTTGGGCTCATAGGTTTTGGGCCAAGAGTGAATTACTTTGGGCTTGTTGGTTTAAAAGGGTTAACAGGTAAGTGTTTTATAATATGAAAGACAATGACCGTAATCTTTACAATACTTTAAAAGATTCACGGTGTTAGGGCTTTTAGGGTTATTTGTGAAATATGTTTGAACTTAAGGGTCTGTTTTGGATATTTTTGGGGTTTTGTCTTCTTGTGGTTGACTAGAGTTGACCAAGGGTTGACTTTTGACCTTGATAGCATTCTCCCGGCTCTTGTACTCTCTATCCTTCCCCGTGTCCGTGTTTGTCCAGTTTTTGACCGTTTCTTGTGATATTTGCATTATCCGTTCCTACACAATCACAAAGACAAAACAAGCAATATAAAAGCATTTTAAGCATAATTTTATCTTTTTAGAGCCGTTTTTTATATTAAACATATATGTGTTTTCACACATATCAAAATTCCCCAAACTAAGCGATTGCGTGTCCTCACGCAATATTATATGCTCTATAACCAAATACCTCAAAACTTCCCCAAACTAAACCTTTGAAAAGTAGCAAAGATTTTTGTGGAGATAGTTTAGAAATCACAAGTTATAAAACACCCCATTTTCCTATTTTTATAAAACTTTTTCATTTTTTATTTATTTTTAAATTCATTACCTAGAATATTCCGACTTTCGTTATTTCCATAACTGTTAGGGATCATAGAACAAGATGCATTTCGATCCGAGAATGCCCCAAAAAGGATAAATTCATCGTCCCAAGTTTTGTTTTTTTTTTTTTTTTTTTTTTCTTTACTTTATCCCACCAATCTTTAAAAACACAATCACAGCTAAAAAACATTAAAGATACTAAACACTACTCATATTGCAACTGTGAACATTTACTCCCGACATTTATTATATCTTAAGTTGATCGTGTATTTTGAATTTAACCTTGGAATTCAAAACGTTTTTGCAAAATACTATGCTTCACGTTCCACCCAAGAATAATGAGTTTGAAGGCGAGATCATCTCATGTAGCGACTTTCGTCTCGGCACATCCCAACCTTGCGGCTAAGTGACCAGGCTTTTGACACCCCACAGAGACTAGTATTGGGACTCACGGACCTTAGGTTTCAAAAACTCTCAGGTTTCCCGTATATCCACAGCTTATAAAATAGAATAGTCAAAGTTCAAAAGCATATTTTTTATCATTTTATCATTTTTTTAACTTTATATAGAGAAGACTTCTTTTTGAAAAATTCAAGTATAAGTTTGAACTAAGACTAAAATTTTTGCTATATATTACATAAAAATTGTTGATTTAAGTTTAATCTCCAAAAACAACACGTATTATTAGTCCGTTAAGAGGCTTAGGGGAAAAAACCACAAATTGCATACATGAGCTCTTAAGATTTCCAACTAATCCTTGTTTAGCATCCCACTCATACTTAACTCTATCATTTTTTGTTCTTCGCGAATTTCCGCGAACGCTTAGCCTAAAAGTTAAGGAACAAGCTAGAGCTCAACACGCTCGATCGAGTCAGAATTTACTCTTATTCTACCCAGCAGGAAAGTCAAAATTGTGACAAAAACACTTATTTTATTTTTGAAAATTTTAAATTTTTTCATATTTTTGAAAATTTTGGTGGGAAAACGGGGTACGTGAGAACAATTTTTTTTTTTTTTAAATCAAACCGCTGCGTATATGTTTCTATCAAACCGCCGCTTTGAAATCAACCAAACCGCCTCCTATTGATTGAGCAAACCGCTGCCTAACAGGCCAACTCGCCGCCAAGATCTTACTAGGCAAACCGCCGTGGTTTTGAAGTAACTCGCTGCCTAGTTTTGTTAACTCGCTGGATCAATAAAATAATCAACTCGCCGTGAGCAACTCGCTGCCAATAAACTAAGCAACTCGCCGTGAGCAACTCGCTGCCTATAATCTTAGCAACTCGCCGTGTGTTTTAGCAACTCGCCGTACCTTTTACCAACTCGCCGGCTATTATTTTCAAGCCAACTCGCCACTATCCTGTGTAAACCGCCGCGAACAAGCAACTCGCCACCAAATTTAAACAAACCGCCGCGAATATAATTATTAAAATTAAGCAACTCGCCTTTGACTTTTGGCAACTCGCCTTTGACTTTTTCCTAAATTTCCGGATCTTGTCCCTACCTTGTCAACTCGCCGTGAAGAACAATAATAAAATAAGCAAACCTCCACGAAGAACACTTGGACGAATTAAGCAAAATCAAGCCATATGATCTTTCTAGCCAAGAAACTAAGCTACAACATACAATATTAAGTGTGTATATGACGATTAAACACACCTTAACTCGTATATCTTTGTGAATCTTCCAATATGAAGCAACTCTCCACGAAGAACACAAAATAAATTCAAATCTTATAAGCTTTATAATCGAGCTAGGAGCTTGTAAATCACTTGTTATGGCAACAATACATCTTGTTTAACATGTATAACAAAAAAACACCAAGATTAACCAACTAATAAGCTCAAAATAAGCTTTGAGCCGTGGGCTTATTTTCTTCAAAAATAAGGACGAATTTAAGCTTAATCAACCATAAGAATCAATCACGAATCCAACTAGGCTCTGGTACCAATTGTAGGATCGTTTAATTCATAACACGGTGATGATTCTTGTGATTGGGCTAGTTTCTAGAGATAGAAACACATAGAGAGATTTTCTAGAGAGAGAAAGTGTATGTGTTAAAGTGAAAATGATTATTGACTAGCTTGCCTCTTCCAAAGTTGGAAGAGGCTTATATAATTTTTATAAAATACCGGGTATTAGTACCCGGCTTAAAACTGAAAGACATACGATTAACTATTAAACTACGAACTATTATAAACAATAAATATACGGGGTGACCGAGTCTTTTACTCATATCTAACAGACTGTTTGTTTTTTTCAAGTCATTCAGAGGCAGTAAGAGGCAAGCAGTGTTCAAAGCGTTTGTTTTTTTCTGATCATTAAGAGGAAGTAAGAGGCATAAACCTCTTACTGAACTATATGTGGATGGACTGTCTTAACACCTCTTAATGTCTTCTTTTTCCTTACTTTTTTGTTTTTATTTTTTTTCTATTTTGTTATAATTTTTTTTATTTTGGTGTTTTTCTTTTTTTATTTCTTGTTTCATAATTTTTTAAAGGTATTAAATAGAATCATTGCATATGTTTTGTTAGATAAAGAGTGTATAAGATGATATATGTCAACTCATATTTTGTTAAAATTGAAAGGTACGGTTTCGGACTCGTACATCTCAATTCTAACGCAACTAATTTAGTTAATCGCTTTAAGAAGTTCATTTCAAACTTTAAATCGATTATATTATAGAATTTGTTTTTTTATTTAATGAAGTTTATTTTCTTGTGTGAATGCAACCATATTATATTGAAATTGTAAAAAATATAGTTTAACACATCTAGATATTTTATCAAAACAAACAGTTTTATTTCATTCAGATTCAGATTTCTGAACCAATTATTCAGATTAAGATGGGAATCAGATTCAGACTTTTCTACTGAATATTCAGATTCAGATGTGCGAATCAGATTCAGATTCAGAGCCTCTTAATAAACAAACAACCCCTAAGTGTTGAACGCCTAGACTTTCTACATGGGCTGGGTTCTGGTTTTGCTTGGGCTTTAGCCCACAACTTATACAAGATTATATTAAAATTACGAGCCCGTTTACCCTTCTAGCCTATTACAACGAATAATAAATAAAGACCGAAGCTTCCATGTTCGACTCAATATTTTAAGGCTAATAATCTCCCCAGAAGCGAGGTCTTGAATCCTTCTATCTTGGGTTCCTTGAGATTGCGTTATCGTTAAGTTCTTAAGTCTTGATCTTGGTCTTGGTCTTTATCTTTATTGTAGGCTTGTTCTTTCATGCTGTGTGATCTTTGATCTTGAGCCTTTCATCATTGTCTTTTGACTTTGTCGTTAGTTCTGAGATCTTTAAATCTTTCTCCTTGAGATCCTTGCCACCTTGTGATCTTGTGTCTTGACCAACATGCTCATACTTTGCATCATCTTGAAAGCTTGCTAACAATCTCCCTTGATAATCTTTGTCTTGATAATCTTGATATCTTTAATGAAGATCTTGAATATTAGAGTTGTAGAAGTCTTTGTCTTTGTTTGAACTTTAGCTTTCTTGAATCTTAAATATTGATGCTTAAATATCTTTGTAGCTTGAGAATGAGCATGTGGTAATGAATATGACGCTACTAGAATGAGGTCGTTACACCGTCGTCAGTACCTGCATTTGAATGTTAGTAATAAACAACAGACATGGACGAATTTTGTTTTTGTCATTCGTCAGTTTCGGTAACATTAACCTCCGGTTCCATGAGGACCGTTTTACAGTGTAAATACTATACCTGTGATCAGATAGGTTCAATTTAGAAGAACCTTCTTGACAGGATTTCCAGCTCAAAGTGTTAGATCCTCTAACACAGATGCATTAGATTCACCGTACTTGCTTGTTCTCATTACCGAAACGTCTCAAAGTAGACAACACGATAAGAGTGAATCAGTTAGTTACTATCTTACTGATTGAGTCGTCAATTCATTTACTAGACCAAAATCGATATCTAGTTATCACAAGTTTGATTCATATAGAATCTCGCAAGTTACCTACCGTAGTGCTGTTTGATGATGACACTGGAAGGATTTCCATTCGTCACCGTAAATAGTAAAGAGTATCACTCTGAACGTTCTGGCAGAATCACAAGGATAATGCGTAGGACTCTTGTTAACAGCTTGTGAACTTAATGGTGTTCAACAAGTGTTTGTTATGAAAAGTGTCCTAATGAGAGTTATTTATTGATCTCTTGGCTTTATACTCGATTTGTGTGTATTTGTTTTAGTGATCGGAGGCTGGAGCTGACTGCCACCTTTTCAATATCAACTAACTCGGAGTGAGAAAGTCAATAGAAGTCGTGTTGATCTCCGTGATAAATAAGACAAGTTTCTTTTGAGAGAAAATTAAATGGCTGGGAAGGGTTGTGCATTGCATCACTGAGTCTATGATGTCTTGTCTTCAATACCAGAATTCATCTTTGTGAAAACCGATAACATATGTATTGACCCGGTTTCTGCCTAAAGTTATATGTGGAGGGCTTCTTTCTTTAGACCCTTTATCCATACATTTCTTTTTCATTCTTCAACCCCTTTAATGCTTACCAAGACATCATTACTAACACCTTGTCGTGATTGTTCAAGTGTTAACTCATGTCTTAGTTGGCATTATTCTCGTTTCTCATCCTTCTCCAAATCATACCTAAGGACTGCTATTTCTAACTATGGATTGTCCTTGGGTAGATCCCTCCGGTTTTGGCTGGATTATAGGACTAATACCTAACCTAACCACCTTATGAATTCGGAATCGTCATGAATTAAAAGGTTGTTGTGTATTTGATCGAAACCATAAAACCTTGAAAATCAATCAAAGTGTTTGATAGAATTATCAAAATCTTTTAACACTTTGAGACTTTCATTTTATGAAGGACTCCCCCTACACACGTGCATCGATAATCGAAAGTGTTTCACATATGTGGGTAAGAGTAAAAGCACTTTGAGTCTTTTAGATCACTTATTATTTTCTAAATCACATTTTAATTACATTTCTCCCCTTATTTTAAATACTAATTCACTTAGTCTTTGAAATACCAAGTGATTAAAATTTGTCTTGAAAAGTCCGTGGGGAGAAAAAGTTACAGCATGAATTATGTGGAACTTTTTCTTCTTGCTCCCCCTCAATTTTATATATGTTTGACACCAAGAAAATGATATCAAGTTGTAAAAAGAATATAAAATTGAGGTTGAGACAGTGTTGAGCACACAATTTTGAAAGATTATGAAATGTCATTGAAGAATTCTTGAAAAGTTGTGCTTAGACACTGGATAATCTTATAACAAATATTCTAATGTAAGTTATGTCATTATTACTGATTTGTTATTAAGAGACTTTTGATAATGTTTTGAATACATAAGAATTGTCGTGAGATGATGTATCCAAAATCATTAAAACTTTGTTTTTTGAAAAACCCCCCCTCAACAATTGACTCATTTATAAAAAAATGAAACCACTTGTTAAAATGAGTGTCTTTGAAACCTTTGTGAGGGAAGGAGTGTTGAACACACAATTTTGAAAGATTTTGAATTGTCATCGAGAAATTCTTGAAAATTGTTTTCAACTTTTGAAAAATCACATGTTAGAAGACTTCTCTTCTAACGCTAAGGATAAACGCACTTATGCGTACACTCTCCTTTGTCATTAGGGACCGAGTTGTAATCTGAGAACGATTACAAGTCATAAAGAAAATTAGAAATGACATGTTTTGAAAACATTTAAACTCTTGCTCGAACTTCATTTACACACCCGTGTTAATGTTAATCGACATTTCTAGGTTCGTAAATGTTATCGATTCCAAGAGACTTGTCGAGAAGATTCTTTTTGGAATTTTTTGATTTTGTATTTGCTTTTTGAAATTTTATATTTTTGTATTTGGTTTTATAGATTTTATACTTTTGTATTTTCTTTTTTAAAAATATTTACAATTCATGTTTGGTGAAATATCAAGCAGTTTCATTTGCCAGAACCTCCAGTTCTGCTGGAGTCAAACATCTCATACCAAGTCGTCCGACAAGATACTCAAACCTATCTTGCGATAGAGCTTTCGTAAACATGTCAGCTAACTAGTATTTAGTTCTGACAAAGTACAATTCAATTATACCACGTTCAACATGTTCCTTGATAAAGTGGTAACGGACATTAATGTGCTTGGTACGCGAGTGCTACATGGGGTTGCATGAGATTGTTATGGCTGACTAAGAGTCGTAGTACAATGGTATTTTGTTGTAGTTGAAGCCATAATCTTTAAGTTGTGTCCTCATCCACATTACTTAAGCACAACTTGCGGATAACGCCACGTACTCTGCCTCTGCTATAGACATTGCAGTGCAGTCCTGTTCTTTGACATCCAACTGACTAGCTTTTCACCTAGGAATTGAATTCCTCCAGAAGTGCTTTTGCGAGTATCAAGGCATCTGACATGATCAACATATGAAAATGCGGTTAGTTCAAAGACAGAGTCCTTTGGATACTAGAGTCCCATGTTGATGGTTCCATTTATGTATCTAAAGATCCTTTTAACCTCTTTGAGGTGCTTTTCTGTTGGTCTTGCTTGATAACGTGCACAGTAGCATACTGCTTGCACTATATCTGGTCAACTAGAAGTCAAATACATGAGTGACCCGATCATACTATGATATCGTGTTTGGTCTACGGGTGTTCCACTCAGATCTGCATCCAGTTTAGGTTTAGTAGCCATTGGTATACTGATGCTATTACATTTGTCCATACTATGCTTTTTAAGTATTTCTAACGCGTACTTAACCTGGTTGATAAAGATACCTCATGGGGATTGGTGCATCTGAAGTCCTAAAAAGAATTTCATTTCCCCTATTAAGGATATCTCAAATCTACAATGCATTATTTTTTCAAATCTTTTAGAAAATTTTAGGTTTGTAGACCCAATAATAATGTCATCGACGTAAATTTGCACAAGTAGAATGTCTTCCTCGTATCTTATCGTAAATTGAGTAGGTTCAATAGTACCTTTAGTGAAACCTTTGGACATCAAGAAATTTAAGAGTTCATCATACCAGGCTCTAGGAGCTTGCTTCAATTAATATAGAGCTTTCCTTAGACGGTAAACTTTCTTTGGATGATCAAGATCAACGAACCCATCTGGCTAAGCAACATAAACCTCCCCATTGAGTGGAGCATTAAGAAATTCCATTTTAACATCCATCTGGTATATTAGAAAAGATTTGTGTGTAACGTAGGCAACAAAAATCCGAATTGCTTCCAAGCGAGCGACTGGTGCAAAAGATTCCTCAAAATCAATACCCTCTTCCTAAGCATACCCCTTAGCTACAAGTCGTGCCTTGTTGCGAATAACAATATTATCTTCATATTTCTTGTTTTTCCACAACCACTTTAGTTTTATCACTGTCTTTCCAAAGGGTTTGTCAACAAGTTCCCAAACTTTAAGTCGGTCGAATTGATGAAGCTCTTCCTGCATTTCCTCGATCCATGCATGATCAACCATTGCTTCCTTAATGTTTTTCGGTTCAGTAGTACTCACTGTGAGCAAGAACATGCACATTTCAGGATCTGTAGACAGTTGTCTTCTTGTCTGCACTGGATTGGATGGATTTCCATGAACTTGTTCTAATGGGTGATCTTTAGTCCAATGGTAGTCGGAACGGTGTCGTTGGTGGAATGTATGCATGTTTTAATTATCAACATTGCATTAGGAAGACTCAACAACTTCTTATACCGGTATACAAAATGGGTTGATAAAGCCATATAGTTCAAAACATGCTTCTGCTGCTTGATTATCATTGTTTTCCTCAACACGAACAGTTGTTGTTAGAGTGACCGGTTCTGTTGTAGGTTGAACATTCGCTGTAGGTTGTGTGTCTTGTTGTTGAGAATTATCAGAGATAGCAGAATACTTTATCACACTTTGATTTCCTATAGTGAAATATTCTTCGAACAAAGGACTGAATAGAAAATCCAACACTTGTTGTGACGAATCTGTTTTGTCTGCTGGAGGAGAAATATTTAGAACCAACTTTGAACTTGAAGGTTCATTGCCGTGGTCATGAATTCCGAGTTCTGAATGGTTATGATCAGAAGTCTTTTGTAGTTGTGGCGCGGGGCCGGAGTTGTCATAATCTGACGCCTTATGTCGTTTGGGTGTGATATGTGAGAAATCACATATTTTTATTATACCAAAATGACCCTTAAATGATTAAATTATGCAAAAATATGCTTGTATTTGTGTATTTTGTTGTTTGTGAATGTGTAGGTACGGATAGTGCAAAAATCACAAGAAAACGGTCAAAACCGGACACACACGGACACGGGAACGGATAGAGTGCACAAGAGCTAGAAGTTTCTAGCAAAAGTTCATCAAAAGTCAACCCTTGGTCAACCCACAAAAAGACAAAACCCTCAAAATCCCAAATAAACCCTTAATGTTAAAACAATTTCATCAAAAGTCCATAAATCCTAACATCGTTATCTATTTTATATTAAAGAGATAACAGTCGTTATCCCTTTATAATAACCCCCTTATATCCCAAGCCTAAATCCATAAACCATGGCCCAACCTTTTTTACACCGGGCCCAAGTCAACAACCCAAACCCCTGGGTCAAACAACGTTATAAAAAAGAAAAGAAAAGGCGCGAAAACTGGTTTTTACTATTCATCGTCGTTCTCACGAATTACCCTACTTCAAAAACAAAGGGTAAATCCCAATTGACTATGAGGAACAAAGATTCGAGTACTAAGCCACATCTCAGCAAAGAAACGTCACCTCAAGAGCTTCTATTAGTCCATTTACACAAAGGGAATGACACGTTGGAAGCAAACAAACACATCAAATGATGGGAAATTTACACTAAATCCAGTGCAAAAGAAACACAAGCCTCTAACACAAGAATGCCACGCTGGCAATCCGTGTGCTCACACTTTGATCCAACGGATAAGAAAGAGTATCAAATGATTTGCAAGAATTAAAGGGCCAAGATTTAGAGATCAAGGATGAGCGTGTAAGGGCCTGGAAACTTCCTCTCTTGCCTATAAAAGGAGCTCAGTCCTCACTCACAGGAAGAGTGATGATTATTATTTAATAGCTTATTTTTATGTAATATTTATCTTAGCTTATTGCTTTTCATCTCTAAATGTAATTATTCTTCTTTAAGCTTGGATGCAGTCTTAATTTCAATAAAGTTCATTTTTCATATGTTCATAATTGTTAATTCATGTATTTTACTTTAAATGCCATAATGGTTTTAAAAAGCTCTTTTAGACTCTTACAAAGCTCAATATAGCTCACACAAATCATTTAATTACTTGCTATATCTCTCAGTTATTTTCTAAAAGCATTAACAGATCATATTACCACAATTTCACCCCACAATTTACCACAGCTATAAGGAAGGGAAGCCCGATCTGGAAGCAATCTGGATGGGCTTCTAGGACCCCACCAGCTTAACTTAGGAATAAGCTGAGCTTAGTTGATAGCTCATATTGAGCATTTTATAACCTGTTTGAGCAAAGGCTAGTTGTAATTCCATTTCTATTCTAGATCTTAAAATTAACTTGCATATAGCTTAACTCATTGCTTAGTTTTTCCTGACTTAGAGTTGTTTAGAATATCCCTCCGGCTTATTTAAGTGCTATAGAAAATTGTATGATTGATGCTTATTTAGTTTCAAATTCTTAGTTTAAATTTTATCTTGTAAGGTTTTTTTTTTTTTTTTTTCTATTGTGATGTAAAACAGTTCAAAAATACAAAAATAATAGCATAGTTAATACTATTAATCTGGCTTATTTGATTGCTAAAATTGTTCACAATAAGTTTGTTATAAAGTGTTTTTAATATCAGATATTTGATTTGTGATCAATAAATCTTCATTTTGATAAGCTGAATTTGGATTTAATGATTATAAAGGGGTGTTTGGGATTGTAGGTATAATGGGTCAAAACGGGTCAAATTTTGTTTTGAGTTATTAAGTGAGTTTTAATTAGTTAAAATTAGTAGTAAAAATCAACTTGTGTAAGTATTTAAGCTGTTAATCTCAAAGTCATAGCTTATAAAACCTCATGTTTGAATCTGTCATAGTCTTGACAAAATTTGGTGTTCTTGTTGAATGATTAAGTGATTTGTTAGTTTGAATGCATATTTTGTGTTGTTTGAGTCTTAAATCAAGTTAGCAACCAAGCTTGAAAGGCCTGCAAGATTGGTTTGAGTTTTACAATTTCTGTCAACAAGTTTGCAAAGTATAAAAAAGTGAAGAAACAGCTTTTTCATTTGATCATTGTGGCTTATTCTTGATTTCAAAATGTGTTTTGATTGTTGCTACATGTTCTTTGAGTTCCATATTTAATCTGTTTGAAGGTTAAAAATTCATAAGGTTCTATTTGTGTGCTTATTTTTAAGCTCAAAAGTGCCCCCTTTGCTTTTTGCCTGCTGTTTTGTGCCATTTTGCTTATTTGGCTTATTTGGCTTATTTGTGCTTATTTGCTTATTTTCCTAGCTTATTTAGGTTTAATATTGCTTATTAGTTTAGTGTAAGCCCATTTTAGCTTATTTCCTTTAGGTTTGAGCTTATTATAGCTTATTTGCATCTTAGAGTAATTTTTTTTTAAGTTTTATAGCTTTTAAGTAATCTGTCTGTTTCAGCTTATTGTAGCTTAAGTTCTTTGCTTATTTTTGCTTGTTTAAGCTTATTAGGTATAGTTGAATATCTGTGATAGCTTATTTCTCTTTTAGGATTGCTTATTAGTGCTTTAAAAGACCAAACAGTTAGTGTGATTTAGAATTTAGAGTTAAGCTTATTCTGTAATCTTAAGTGCTTATTCTAGTGCTTATTTGTAGTTTATAAAAAGGGTGTTTTTGCAAAAAAATGATTATTTTTAAGTGTTCTCAAAAGTTGTAAAAAAATGGCAAAAATAAAAACACTTGGGATAGTGGGAAGCCCCGGGTGAGCAAGACTCGAACCTGGGACCTCTACCACCATCGACCAAGCGTTTTAACCCAACACTCTTAACCACTTTGCTACAATAGCTCATCCGGTAGAGCTTTGCAAAATTAAATATTTACCACCTTTTTGAGCCCAATAAGCCCAAGCCACTTCGTGGCTTATTAGGTTTTTTTTAGAGCTTATTAGATAAGCTGGGTGGACCAGCTTAATTTTCCTAGGAACTTTACATCATTTAGGACTTTACCTGTTTTTTTAGAATTTTTCATACTTATTTGTTATTTTTAATCATTTTTCGTAGGTTAAAATTTTAAAAAGTCATTAAAAATAGAAAAAAATTCAGAAAATTACAAAAAAATAATTTTTAGTTTTAGATTAAATACTTTTTGGTTTACAAGCATTAAAATCATTGTTACCACTTTTAGATTTTTATTTTGATTTTTAGCTTTTAAAATTAGTTTTATAAAACAGATTTTTATTATAAAAAGTAGTTAAAAATAGTTTTCTGAGTTTTTATCATATTTTAGACTTTTCTAAGGTAGAATGTCATTTTTTAGAATTTTTAGGTATTAATTTGCTATTTTCTAGAGATTTAAATAGATTAAAATAGATTTTAATTCATAAAAAAATTATTAAAAAATAAAAAAAATTAGAAAATTTTCTTTTGTCATTTTAGAGGTTCAGATACTAAGTTTGCATTTTTAGGGCTTAATTTTGATATAGTTGATAATTTAGCGCGTTTTTAGAATTCCCGTTTTGCGTATTTAGTTAAAATTTAATTTCCCATTATTAAAGTTAGATTTAATTGTCCCTTAATTTGCTCACTATTAGGATTTTAGAAAACGAATCTTCTTCGAACCAATTCAAGTCATTGTCCAAATAACAAACGAGGTCTCAATTTCATAAGTCTTTGGGAAAACGACCCGATAATCACTTACCGGTTTCTTACGTGTAGAATATTTTTGTGTAGAAATTGCTAATAATCTTTGTTCTCAAGGATTTTTTGTAAAGTTTTTTATACTTTGATATTATTACGTATTATAATTGGTTTTTATGAACGATCAATTTTTGGCGCCGTTGCCGGGGACTTATGATTAAGATTCCTTCGTTTTCAGTTTGTCGATCGTGATTTGGAGAACCTTTCGTCTTCGAAAGTTACGCTTTTAAGAAAATCAATAATACAAAAAAATTAAAAATATAAAAAGTAAAAAATATTTTTCTTTTCTTTTTAGTATAAGTAGAAGATTAATTAATAAGGAAAATAAAAAATATTTGCTCTTTCGGATTTTTCGATTTTTCTTGTGAATTCATTAATATAAGAAATAAAAAAGTGATAAAAATTAGTTATAGGGTTTTGTTGGTCCATATGTTTGTGATATAAATTTATAATTTAGACTATCACTTCCTATGGCAAAGAAGTGAGTTTTTAACAAATATATAAGCAATATAAAGAACAAGTTTAAAACACACAGAAGTACTTTTCAACGTATAGACTTTTATTAGAATCAAATAAAGAATCTATGACACACCTTGCTTGTAGAATAGCAAGGTAGTTGAATGACAATTGGGGTGTTATCTCCTTCAAACTTATTCTCTAACCAAAGTTATGAGAAATAAGAAAACAAACTTGTTATGACTAAACTGAAGCTTCAACTTTCAGTAGTACGAGTCAGTTTGTTTGAGAGATAAATGAACTCTTCAATGTGTATTATATTAATTGGAAGAGATAACATTTACTTTGGGAATCTCTTTCCTTTTATAGGCAAAGGGATTAGGGTTTACAAGTTAACCTAATACACATGTCAAGCATTAAATGGGTGGTTAAGCTACCATTTAATGTATACATGCTTTATAGTACCAGTTACAGTCCTTTAAGAAAAGTTGATGTACTTCTATACCAACTTTAGAAGTAACATTTCCCAAGGAGATTGCTTTATTCCTTTTGACATAAAGCAATTTTTTCCGGGCCATGTAAACCTTTTAGAAGTGAAACAACACGTTTTAGTTTCTGTTAAGGAGATAGACAACGTTCAGTTTGGACTTGTCAACCAAGCTGAACTGAAGCTCCAACCAAGGGCCTTCTTTAGTTTTTGTACCGCTGCATAAACTGAAGTAAAGATACTTCCAAATCTTTTAAGGACCTGAAGAGCTGACGCTGAAGAAGCTTCAGCGACTCAAGCTGAAAGACTTCAGCTTGAGAAACACTTAGGGGATTTTATGTTTAAATCTACTAAAAGACTGAAGGGCTCAGGAACTGAACCCAACAATCTCCCCCTATTTGAATATACAAATAGCCTAAGTTAAAATCAATTATAAGTGAGCAAAACAACTTCTTCTTACACAATTGATATAGATTAAACAACATAAACTGATAACCATTCATTCTAACTTTCATTACATTACATTTACAAAAGATAAAGTTATTACAGACGATTTCTATATTACTGCCTTAGTTGTTCACTGACCCTCTTCTTTATGCTGAACTTGATGACTTGTGTTTTTTTGTTGACCTGGAATGGTCTTTTAAGTCACTAGTTCTTTTATTATTAGCTAACTCATTTAGCTCATTCAGATGATCTTGTTCTTTGAGGGGTTTGTTTAAGTCAATCTTGAGTTCTTGTTCAGTTTGAGTCAGCTGATCCAATCTTGTCTTTACCCGATCATAAATAGTTTTCCATCCTTTTTCACTTTTGTCCGGACAAGCTTGTATTACTTCTCTCCATTCTCCCAAATGTAGATCACTGACCTTGAGATTTGAGATGACTTCATCAGACCCGTCTTCCCTATATATTTTCAGTGTGATAGGGCCTTTCTTTGTGAGAACTTCACATTTTGTGATCTTATGGCTTTTCTTTCTTTTCAGCATCTTGTCACAGTATTGATCAAAGAGTATGTGGAAAACTAGAAGGGGGGGGGTGGAATAGTTTACCGCTTTTTAATTTAATATTTAAAATTTGTTTATAAAAACTTAGATTCGACTTTTTGTGAATTCAATGCTTGCACAATATGAACAATGTAAATATGTAGAAGTAAATAAAAGATAAGAGTTGGAAAGATCAAACCGCAACACAAGGATTTATAGTGGTTCGGTTACAAAGCTCTTCTTCGGCCTACTCCACTCCACGAGCACCAAACTCGAGAGTTTTCTTCACTATGTCAACAAGCTCCCTTATGGCGGAGAAAACCGTACACAACGTTGCTTATATCAATTTTCGACACTAAGCCTAAGATGTGAGTTCTAAATCTTCTTAGCTAGAAGACCATATATCACAACACGCTTCATAACTAGTTCACGACCTTAACAAAATCTAATTCTCAAACTTCACTACACCTAAAACAAAACTTATCTTCAAACCTTGATCTTGAATACATAAACTTCTTCGAATCTTCTCAACTTCCACCTTCACAACTTCTTCTCACCACACTACTTATATCACAACTATCTAAACACTACTAAATGGATCACCAAGATACCAACTATACTTACAAACAATCACCAAATCCTACTAACTACATAACTTTTAAAGACTTTACCAATAGATTTACAAGTTATGATATGATGCAACAAGTGTGCAATATGATTTGGGGTGTAATACTTCTTCACTAGATGATGGAAGTATTCTTCTCTTGCACTTGAGGAATTGAGCTTGGATCACTTGGAAACATAGCTAAATGATTAAATGATCAAAGAATTTTAGAGAGGATATGTGGGCTGTTTTAAGCAGAAAGAATGAGTACAAAAGGTGAGAAAAATGTTAGGGAATAGTCCAGTATTTATAGGACAAAAAGGAGGAGCGGAGTCTATGGCCGACCCCCTAAAATAGGGTGCCGCCCCCCTTAAAATTAAGGGGGCCGCCCATGTATTTAAGGGGGCCGCCCCTTATTCAGACGCTCCTTTTTGTCCCTTTCAGGGGAGGTGTTTACTGGACTATTTCTAGCCGTTTTAGGTTCGAAATTTGAAATTTAAAATGTTTATTTTGAATAAAACATTTCTTTTAAATGTAAAAAAATGTTTGTGCATGTTTATATAATGTTCCTACAACATTTTATAAAGTTTCGCTTTGATCATAAAATGCATCAAGCATTTGATTATTCATACCTTTAAAGTGATTGTATTGTTGAAATGAGATTTTACTACTAATACTTGTTTACGTTTAATTTACCGTTGAACGTTTTTTTATTTTGTGTTTATCAAAACGTTAAGATGTGAAAAATTATTATTAATGTTTTTTAGGCATTATATTTTATAACATCTCCCTTTTTGTGATTACAAGATTTAAAATCATTATTGTTAAATTATTTTTAAACAAGTACAGTATATAGTATTTAGTGAGTTTTATGTCATTTCTCCCCCTTTTTGTAGAATCAAAAAGGCATCGTCGAGGATTACTAGAAAAATCGACAGAATAAATGCTCCCCCTTGTTTGAGGGCACCAAGGAATCGAGCTATGGTTTCTTGGCTACAAAACCGAGTTTAACAATCCAATATTTCTAACATGTAGCAAGAAGGAAGAAAAAATATGACAAGAGCAAGCAAACATCAAAGCAAGAGATACTTCATTCATTTAAGGCGATGTGTGTAAACGACACACAAGCATACATAAAAAGAAAAACAAATATTCTTTAGGAGCATATTAATACATCAAGAAAATCCTAAATAGCCATAGAAGGATTTTTGACTTGCTTGCGACACAAAAGGGTTTGACGATTATTTGTAGGCATATTATGAGATTAGTTATTGATGGAGAGTTTGGAGCGGAGGCGGTTGTGGAAGGGTACTCTCTTTGAACTTGAGGTGGTAGATGTGGCCGTGTGAGAAGATATTCAATCCAATTGATACTCTCACTCAACGCAAGGAATTGTTTTTGGTTGTAGATGCAACATGGGCAATACCCACTATGAGTTTCAACTTGATCAATGTTGAGGGTATGTGGTAGGTTTGGAAAGTATGGTGATGATGGGATGTTTTTTTGTTGTTGAGAGAGATGCATTGCTAAGAGGTTTGATAAGTCTTGTAGTTGATTGATGTCATCAACTAGGCTTTCTCCACTTGAAGATAGAGATGATGTGTGTAGAGTTTGGTTATGTTGAGTGTGATTGTCACTTTGAGGGGGAAATTGAGTGTGAGTTTCATGTGGATTAATGAGTGAAATGGGAAGTAGAGGATGTGAAACATCTAGAGGTGATGTGGAAGTGTCCTTGATGTGAGGATTTGGTAATGTTTGATTGGGGTGATTATATTCTTGAGATGGTTCATGATGAGGAGTGAGTGGTTTTGGTATTGGTGAAGTGGAATTGAGTACATTTGATGTGTTGCAAATGTTTGTTTTCTTTCTCCAAATGGGTTTCACACTCATTTTGGCTACCCTCGATGGTTTGGATGTGGGTTTGTTAGGAGATGTCATTGGTGAGGATGATGGTGATGAAGGTGAATGAGGATGTATTTATAGTGAGGGAAAGGTTCAAATAAGGAAGTATGAGCATTCAAAGGATCAATTCCAATAAATGTTTATGAGTTTAGGGAAACAGTGGCTAAGGCTAGGGGGTGTTTGGTTAAAAAGAGAAGAAAATATACTATTTTTCGTGCATGCCTAGGCCGGTCCCCTTAAATACGAGTCGGTCCCCTTAAAATTAAGGGGGCCGCCCTTTATGAATTAAGGGGGGCGCCTACTGGCATTTCCTAGATTTAAAAAAAATTGATTTTTCTCAAAAAAATTGTGAGGGTTTCAGTTTTGGTGGTTGATTTGCAGCAAGTCTATCCTTTTATGGCAATTAAGATATTTTAGCACATAACAATTAAGCATTCAATAAGATATAATGCATAGTTTTGGCATGTAGACATATAAAGATAAGAGAGGAAGGCTAAACAAGATATAATGCACAAAAAGTTTACTTAGCAAGAGGATTAACAAGATAAACCAAACTTTTGTGCAAAAACTAGTGTGTGCCTAAATGCAACAAATGTGGAGTAGTGATTATTTCGACACTAAGACATGTAAGACCTAAGAAATAATCCAAATGCTCCTTGATTTAATTTTGCTCAACCAAGATTGTCAAGAAATATATATTAGATTATATATTTTTGACAACAAGTAAGAAAGCATTATGCATATGAAAAAGAAATGTTTTTAGCATATCTCAACAATATGTGAAAATTAATTTTCATGTGATCCTAGTTGTGAGAAAGACTTTCTTTAGAAAATAAATGAGATGGGACTATGTGTAATGAGATATGCATTTAGATGGAGGAATTTGTAAAAGGTTTCATATAGGTTTTTCCCAATTTTTTTTGTATTTTTGTGCAAAACAGAAGCCTAGACACAGAGAGAAGAAAAAAAAATTATGTTCAGTGGGTGGCCCCCTTAAAGTCTGGCCGGCCCCCTTAAAATTAAGGGGGCCGCCCCTTATGAATTAAGGGGGCCGCCACCTGTTGAGAAATTATTTCTCAGATTTTTGACAAATAGTTCATTATTAATTTTTAGTGCTGAAAACTTAGTCAATTTGTTCCATCATTCCTAGACCTAAGCGTAAGTAGTTAAATGGTTCACGTTTAAGTGGCTTAGTTAGAATATCGGCTATGTTGTCTTCCGATGAGACCTTTTCTAAAGAGATATTCCCTTTTTGAACATTATCACGAAGGAAGTGGTGGCGAATTTCTATGTGTTTAGTTCGTGAGTGTTGAACGGGATTCTTACTTAAGTCTATAGCCCCTTTGTTGTCACACATTATTGGAATATTGTCTAACCTAATGCCATAGTCTATGAGAGCTTGTTTCATCCATAGTGCTTGTTGACATGCCTTTCCGGCACTAACATATTCCGCTTCGGTTGTGGAGATAGCAAGAGCGGTTTGCTTCTTTGAAAACCAAGATGTTAAACAACATCCCATGAATGTGCAAACACCACTAGTGCTCTTGCGATCAACGTAATCTCCCGCATGATCCGAATCCGCATAAACTATTGTTTCTATGCCGGATCCCTTGGGATACCATAATCCCAAATGCATAGTGCCTTTAATGTATCGGAAGATACGCTTAACCGCTTCTAGGTGAGAGGTTTTGGGATCCTCTTGAAAGCGTGCACAAAGGCAAACACTAAACATGATATCGGGTCTACTTGCCGTTAAGTATAATAAACTACCTATCATGCCTCTATATTTGGTATTATCTACGGACTCACCTTCTTCGTCCCTTGTGAGTTTGGTTTCCGTAGACATGGGGGTTTTCATTGGCTTAGAGTCTTCTAGTCCAAATTTCTTAAGCATTTCCTTAATATATTTTGATTGATTGAAAAATATTCCATCATTTAATTGTTTTATTTGTAATCCTAAGAAAAAGTTTAGTTCCCCCATCATACTCATTTCAAACTCATCATGCATGATCTTGGCAAAGTCATCACACATTTCTTGACAAGTTGATCCGAATATAATGTCATCAACATATATTTGGACGATAATGATGTTGGAGTCTTTCTTTTTAGTGAAGAGAGTGTTATCTACCATTCCCATAGAATAATTATGTTTAATAAGAAAGGCTTTTAGTCGATCGTACCAAGCTTTTGGAGCTTGTTTTAGACCATAAAGAGCTTTCTTAAGTTTATAGACATAATTAGGTTTTGCGAAGTCAATGAATCCCGGAGGTTGTGCCACGTAAACCTCCTCATTGATAACACCGTTAAGGAATGCACTCTTCACATCCATTTGGTATAACTTAAAATCTAGTGCACAAGCATAAGCTAAAAGTATTCTTATGGACTCTAGTCTAGCTACGGGTGCATATGTTTCATCATAATCAATTCCTTCTTGTTGATTATAACCTTGGGCGACCAACCTAGCTTTGTTTCTTGTTACGACCCCATTTTCATCGAGTTTATTTCTATATACCCATTTTGTTCCTATAATGGTCATATCCATGGGATTTGGGACTAGTTCCCAAACATCATTTGTTATAAATTGATTTAGTTCCTCTTGCATGGCCATTACCCAATTTTCATCTTTTAGTGCCTCATTTATATTTTTAGGTTCTATTGTTGAAATAAAGCAAAAGAAATTGCTTTTCTCTTGAGCTTGCGACCTAAGTGTTCTTTGATTTAGATTACCAATAACATTTTCTAGGGGATGACTTTTAGATTCTTTAATGTTTATTATTTGATTATTTTCTAATGAAATGTCTTCAAGATCATTGCCTATGGGTTTTGTTTTACTAACCTCAATAGCTTCTTCTTCGACTAATTCATCATCTTCCAATGGTGATGTTTTAGGTGGAGGAGGAGTCTCATCGAAAGTTACATTTAATGATTCTTCTACTTTCATTGTTTGTTTGTTAAGTATTATGTAAGCTTTACTATTTTGCGAATATCCTAGGAAAACACCTTCATACGACTTTGGGTCGAACTTGGTTAGGTAATCTTTTGTATTAAGAATAAAACATTTACTTCCGAATACTCTAAAATAGTTAAGGTTTGGTTTCCTTCCTCTTAACAACTCGTATGGAGTTTTTCCCAAAATACGTCTAATAGAAACTCTATTAATTATATAAGTTGATGTATCGATCGCATTGCACCAAAATTTTTGAGGAATGGATTGTTCATTTAACATGGTTCTACTCATTTCTTGTAAGGTGCGATTTTTTCGTTCTACTACCCCATTTGATTGTGGAGTACGAGGAGCGGAAAAATTGTGAGATATCCCATTTAAATCACAATATTTTCCAAATTGTACTTCATTATCAAATTCCCGACCATGATCCGTTCTAATTGATACAATAGAACATCCTAATTTGTTTTGGATCATTTTGCTAAATATTTCAAATTCTTCGAAGGCTTCGGTTTTATTTGCTAAGAATCTAGTCCAAGTGTATCGAGAATAGTCATCTACAATTACTAAGGTATAACGATTTCCTCCATAGCTTCGTATGGCGGAGGGGCCAAACAAATCCATGTGAAGTAGTTCTAAGCATCTAGTTGTTGAGACTATATTTTTGGCCTTGTGACTTACGTGAGCTTGCTTTCCAACTTTGCAAGCATCACAAAAATGTTGGTCGTATTTAAGTTTAGGTAGATTTCTAACTAATTCTTTAGACGCTAATGATTGAATTAGTTGCATATTAGCATGACCTAATCTTCTATGCCATAGTGTGGAATTTTCGTCTAATGTTGCAAGGCATATTTTGTCTTCCGGTTTATTTCCTAGTTTCATTACATATAATCCTCCTTTCCTAATTCCTTTACCTATAACTTTTTCGTTTTTGATTATTTCGCTATCGTGTTCGGTAAATATTACTTTGCATTTATTATCACATATTTGACCTATACTAAGCAAGTTATAAGTTAAGTTATCTATGTGCTCAACATTTTCAATTATTAAGGAGTCTTGAGAAATCGTACCTTTGCATTTGATTTTACCGCGTAAGTTGCTTCTGAAAATTACGTTACCTCCGTTGTATGCTTTGTATGAAGAAAACAACTTTTGATTACTGGTCATGTGTTTTGAGCATCCATTATCTTTAATCCACTCATCGGGTTCCAAGTTTACTCCTAAGCATATTTCATCGGGCGCTTGAGCTACAAGACAAGCTTCATCTTTAGTCTTTTCCACTTCATCTTCTCCATTGTCGCTCCATGCTCCTCCAATGAATGCTCTTTGATAGTTGTTCTTTGGAGTGACTTGGGTCACCACATCTAAAACATTTTCTTTCACTTTTATCATAACCATCATTTCTACTTCTTTGGAATGTTTTCTATCCCCTCGTGGTTGTCTTGCAATTCTTCCTCGTCTCTTGAAGAATTTCTTGAATTCCTTTACGGCCATAGCATACTCTTCGTCTTCACTATCAGAACCCGAGCTATCTTCATCACTTACTTCCTTTTTCACTTTTAATGCAAGTGATCTACTTTGTTCTTTTTTGCCTTTAACCGTTTCTACATCTTTCTTTATTACTTCTTCATAAACTTTCAAGTTTCAAATTAGTTCGTCAAGAGGTAAGGTTGTTAGATTCTTTGATTCTTCAATCACCGTGACTTTAGCGCGCCATTTTGGATGTAGTGCCCTAAGAAATTTCCTAACACAATTCTTGCTAGAGAAACTTTCATCAAGTGCTTTTAGACTAGTAATAATAGTGTTAAACTTAGCAAAGGCATTATCTATTGACTCCTCTTCCGGAATCATAAATTGTTCATATTGTTGAACAAGAAGATCTATTTTGTTAGCTTTGACTTGATTATTACCTTGATGAGTGATTAGTAAAGTATCCCAAATTTCTTTTGCGGTTTGACACATAAAATTTCTTTCGTATTCTTTAGGTGGCAAAGCATTATAAATTACCATTTTAGCTTCATTATTTTTTGCAAGTTTCTTTTTAAGATCATCATCTTGTTTATGAAAAGATACAATTTCATCCTTTTTAGTTTCGGGATTAAATTGAATAGGAGGAAAATCACCATCGGTAATAACATGCCAAAGATCTAGATCTTTTGACTTCACATAAGTTTCGAATCTATTTTTCCAATAAATAAATCCATCACTTTCAAATAGTGGTGGTCTTTGCATAGATTGCCCTTCTAAATATTTTTCCGATTCCATAGATCGATTCAAGTTTTAAAATACAATTTATTTTAAAAATCTTGTTTAGCGTGGCTCTTGATACCAATTGTGGAAAACTAGAAGGGGGTTGAATAGTTTACCGCTTTTTAATTTAATATTTAAAATTTGTTTATAAAAACTTAGATTCGACTTTTTGTGAATTCAATACTTGCACAATATGAACAATGTAAATATGTAGAAGTAAATAAAAGATAAGAGTTGGAAAGATCAAACCGAGATAATGATGACAAAAGATAAAAGTAAGAACAATCAAACCACAACGCGAGGATTTATAGTGGTTCGGTAACGAAGCACCTCTTCGCCCTACTCCACTCCCCGAGCACCTAACTCGAGAGTTTTCTCACTATGTCAACAAGCTCCCTTATGACGGAGAAAACCGTACACAACGTTGCTTATATCAATTTCCGAAACTAAGCTAGATGTCGAGTTCTAGTCTTAGCTATAACCAATCTATCACAACACCACTTCACGACTTCACAACTTCACAACTTTAAGACTTCCTCACAACTTCACGACTTCACTTCACCACACTATGCCACAACTAACTAACACTACTTGGTAAGATCACCACGATCTATCTATACTTACAAAGATCGCCAAGATCTAGCTACTACACATAAATACAAGATATACACAAGATTTACAAGTTATGATATGGATGCAATAAGATTGCAACAATACACAAAGGTGTAATACTTCTTCACTTAAGGATGGAAGTATTCTTCTCTTGCACTTGAGGAATTAAGCTTGGATCACTTAGACACAAAGCTTTATGATTAAATCATCATAGGATTTTGATGAGATGTGTGGGCTCTTTTATAACAGAAAGAATGAGTGCAAAAGGTGAGAAAATTATGGGGAAAAGTCTAGTATTTATAGGACAAACTGGGGGAGCGTCTACCTATGGGCGGACCCGCTTAAATAGTGGCGGGTCCCCTTTAATTTTAAGGGGGCGCCGGACGTGTATTTAAGGGGGCCGCCAAGACTAGGCTTCCCTATTTGTGTTTGTCTTTTGTGGTAGGGGGGGGGGAATTTCTAGAACTTTTTCTAGCCCGATTTTAGGTACGAAAATGTGAATTTCAACAATGTTATTTTGAATAAAACATTCTTTTTCTATGTAGAAAATGTTTTGTAAATGTGTATAAAAATTATTACCAACAAATGGTATAAAAGGAGAGGTTTGAATAATAATTTCCGTTTGATCATAAAATGCATTAAGCATTTCTATTTATTCATACCTTTAAGCGATCTGTATTTTGTTGACAACTGATAGAATTTACTACTAATTACGTGTTTATGTTTAATTTTACGTTGAAAGTTTTTATATTTTGTGATTATCAAAACGTAAAGATGTGAAAAAAATATTAGTAATGTTTTTAGGCATTATATTTTTATCAACACCATGTTCTGTTTTATTAATCACAGTAATTGATTAAAAGTTTGAATTGTGTGTCGTAAACCTATGACTCTCACCAGCCGTTGTGTTGATGTTTTTAAGCATCATTTTCAGGTGAGCATCATGAGGATCTTAAGAATAAGAGGAGTGGCTAGAGAGACCATGGGCTACTTGCGGAGTTTAATCTCCTAGTTTATTTCATGCATGAATAAATATTGAATGTTGTTGATTTGAACTGCTTAGGTTTATTTTGGATGTTTTGCATGTCTTGGTATTGACGTGAACCCCCTTTGCTTCAATACAAGACGCCAATTATCATTTTATTTTCTGTTTGGAGTAATATTTCATGACCCTTTTGTGTCTATACATTGTTTACTTTATCTTTTGTAGTTTCTCTATATAGACGATCATTGGGGTTTGTAGATAATATTCATTCTCGTTACGCCTCACGTTTCGCCTTGGCGGGGTGCCGTATAGGAATTATATCATCGCCTTTGGTTACTAGAGAAGTAGGCGTAGTTGAGCCTAACTAAACCTAGGAGTCCAGAGTATATAGATGCTATTTAGCATTAAGTGGTTTTAGTATAAAACAAAATTAAGCTGTCCCCCTAATTGCATAGGTTTATTATCTCAATTTGTCTAATTCCCATTTAGTTATTTTGACCTACCAGTATTCTGATATGGGATATACTACGTTCTTAATAATTTTATCCATGTCTCCACCTGACCGTAAGAAGTTTTTTGGGAATGTTCAGCAACATTGGACGTATGGGCTTTAACTGCTCCAAAACTGAAATTTGGTGAAGCAGATTAACCCAAATCCAGAATACCTATATGACCTATACCCTGCCAAGTCCCAAGAAAAGCTGACTAATGAAGAAGTTGCTGGAGTCGCCAAGATCATGAAGTTGGAAACGAAAATGATTGCAAAGGATGGCACTGTCTCTAAATTTCCTGGAAAGGTTCCTGGATACACGCCATCGAAGGAAGAAGAAGAAGAGCCTGAAAAGAAGGGATCGAAGAAGCTCCTGAAAAAGGGCTAAAATATGAGTTTTTGAGTATGTAAATTCGAACTAGTTTTGGCAAAATTTGCAGCTCTACAGTGAACCCAAGCCGACCCACTCCCTCAAGCTGATCCATCAGCTCAGCGGCCTCTCAACAGTGTTGGCTCCAAACACTAGTACAAAAAGTGGATTTGGTCACACATGGGCAAAATGGAACGGCCACACATTCACATATTTATGTGGCTAAAGGTACCAAAATAGACAACATTTACTAATTAGCCACACATGAAAATTTCGATTGTGTGACCATTAGAACTGTATTGCCACACATTCGAACATTATGTGGCTAAAGGTAACTGGTAATATTATTTAGCCACATATGAATTTGGAACGCGTGACAAATACAAGTAAGCTTGAAGCATTAGTCACGATATACATATAAATAGTGACAAATATATGTCACACACTTGAACAATGTGACCAAATTGGCATATATGGTCACATGAAGTAATTTTTTATGTGTCTAAATCATACAGTCAAGTTTTGTCACACATTATTTAAGGGTGACTGCTATCTTTTGCTAATTATTTGGCCACATATGAATTTGGGACGCGTGACAAATGAAAAGTAAGGTTGAATCATTAGTCACGATATACATATAAATAGTGACAAATATATGTCACACACTTGAACACTGTGACCAAATGCCATATATGGTCACACTAAACGTTTTGTCACACATTATTTAAGTGTAGCCAAAATCCAGTACATATGGTCACGTAACTTAATATGTGTGTTTAAAGTTTAGTTTGTGTTAGCTTGCCAAAAGCTAATGTGTATAGTCACATTTACTTCTAGCACGATCATGTGACTATATGCCTTTACAATAGCCACAACATATCACAAATGTGTGACTAAATTATGTTTATGGCCACATTTAAGGTGATTATATATGACCAATATATTCATAACAGTCACATCGTGAAGTATTCATGTAGCTATTATTTAGAACAAAATGTGAAATCGGTCATCATTAAATTTCATGCTTTGTGTGACTAAATATTACAAAAGGCCACACAAACATAAAATTCATGTGACCATTGGAAGATCAATAGTCACACAAAATACACATTTCTTCACTTTAAACAGCATATGGTCACACTTATTAACACTTTTTGGTCACTTCATGCTTAATTATATGTGACTAAATACAAAAAAAACATGCTTATTATAAAAGGCCACACAAACATAAAATTCATGTGGCCATTGGATGAACAATAGTTACACAAAATACACATTTCTTCACTTTAAACAACATATGATCACACTTATTAACACTTTTGGCCACTTTATGCTTAATTGTATGTGACTAAATACCCAAAACAAACATGCTTTGTGTGACTAAATATTACAAAAGGCCACACAAACATAACATTCATGTGACCATTGGATGAACAATAGTCACACAAAATACACTTTTACTTCACTTTAAACACCATATGGTCACACTTATTAACACTTTTGGCCACTTTATGCTTAATTGTATGTGACTAAATACCCAAAAAAACATGATTTGTGTGACTAAATATTAGAAAAGGCCACACAAACATAAAATTCACGTGGCCATTGGATGATCAATCGTCACACAAAATACACATTTCTTCACTTTAAACAGCATATGATCATACTTATTAACACTTTTGGCCACTTTATGCTTAATTGTATGTGCCTAAATATCCAAAACAAACATGCTTTGTGTGACTAAATATTACAAAAGGTCACACAAACATAAACGAATTAGGAGGTACTAGATTTCTACAATTGATGTTCTTTTTCAATTAACCTCTTCAATATTTCATTTATTTTGTTATTAAATCTGATTATATATCTATATGTTTGTTGTATTGTTGTATTGTTTGGTAAGTTCTTTGGGTTTTCATTGTGTTTTGATTTCATAAATTGGGGTTTTGATTATGCTATATGATATGCAAAATAAGTGTTTTAATATTGATGTTGCTGTCATACATGGAGGTTTTGTGTATCTTATTTTTCTGTCATACACGGGTTGTTTGGTAAAGCTTTTTTTGCTCGCACTAGTCATTTGAACATTGTATTTGTTTTCTAAAATGGAGGTTTTAGTCCTGAACTTGCTGTCATATATGGGGTTTTTTGTTTGTTCTATATGCTGTCATAAAAGGGGTTGTTCCGTAAAGTTTTTTTGCTCTCACAAATGGTATCTACTTGTCCCTAATTACCCCCCCGCGTGTTTGAACCGCTACATTTGTTGTCCAAGTTTAGGGTTTTAGGCCTGATGTTGCTGTCATAGATGAGGGTTTTGTGTGTCTTATTTTCTGTCATAAACAAGTTGTTCAATGAATCTTTTTTGCTCTCATTAATGTGTGTAGATGTCACGCGCGATGTTGTGTGTCTTATTTTCTGTCATAAACGTATAATTCACCTCTATATCTATAAAGGTTAACACAACTCTACCAATGGTTCTTGATGTTGTTTAGAGAGATTGTCACCTCCCTCCACAACCCCTGGGACCCCGCTGCAAGACTTAATTACAAAAACTTGATTTCATGTCGATTGACTTGGTTAGGTTATCTACATGTCGGTTCTGTCACCAGGAAGAAGGAAGAAAGTCGAGGACATAGATGTTTGAGTCAGGGCGACCAGAAGTGCACTTTTGTGACTGAGAATGCCCATTGCTGTGAACAACGCCTAAAACCTGAAGGGTTAGACATGTTTTTTATTTGATGCATTACTACTTCCTTTAAGTTTATTTCGTAGTTACTTATTACGTTTATTTTTATGCAACACAACTACCGCAGGTAGGTGAAACATCTCCCGAATATATATGAAAAAGAAGACCAGTTCAGCAAAGTCACGGTGCAAGAGATACTCAAAACGGTCGTGCAAGACATGTGTCTTTCGGTTTTTCTAAATGAAAAAAAAGACAGTTTGACCGGTGATATCTCAATATTTGTTTTTTCATGTTGATTTTTCTTAAGTGTGTGACGAAAAAGAAGACAGTTTAACAGGTGAGATCTCCATATGGTTCTTTTTTTTATATTGAGAGAACAACATTATCCATTGACCCGATTCAGATTTGTATATCAAGTAATAACATGGTGTCGTATATAATGTGTGGGGAAGTTTGTAGAATTTGCTCAAAGTGAAACTCTTTTATTATTCAGTATTTTGTTTTGGATGTCATAAATTTTTTTCCGCTTGATTGAAGCTTCACATGATGAAGGTGCTTTTAAGCCCTTCACGAATAAAAGAGGGAACGACCCTTCTTCTTTCCTTCTATTGAGACCGAGAAAGTTTTGGAAATTATTCCAACATGATCACATAGTTGTTTAACAAATCTTCATAACAGTATTCTTTGTTTTACACGATTTATGTTTGATTGATCCGATTGCAGGTATATAACCTTTGTTTTTATGTTACGGCTTTGGTTCTTAATGACAGAGGTATCTGCTGCATTGATGGATTTGATAAAATGTTTGAAAATGCAAGGAGCATGTTACAAGAAGTGCAACACGTATCCATCTATTATTTTTTACCTTTTCATAACAACTGCTTTCTTTTGCTCATTGATCACTTGATGCCATCACTTGAACTCACAAGTTTGATTGTTGAGATCATCTTGTTATATCCTGATGCCTTGTATTTGTAACAATTTTATCCATTTATACTTTGTATGCCTGTGATCTTTTTTTATTTGAACACCCCTTTTAGTTATCTTAACTAATTTTTTTATTTGTATGCTCGTGACATAACATGTATGGCTGTGATTTTTTGTTTATGTTAACATCACTTTTAGTTATCTCAGACGATTTAGAATTAATGTTCACATAATGAAACCAATTAACTAATGTTCTGGTTGACTTGCAGCAGGTTAGTTATGGGGAAGAAGCCCTCACCTTGGAGCAAGTTGGGAACATAACGCGAATTTAAGGCTGAACTAGAATATATGCGTAAAGATATTAAAGACCAACGTCACAAATTAGTTAAGTCTAAGAGTTGTTCTACAGTTTTTAACATCAGTTATCGTATATTTTTTGTTCAAGGTACGTCCCTCTTATTTAAATTTCGTACAAAATATGCTCTAAACGTATTACTGAGTAAAAAGTTGGCCTGTTTATTGGAGTGTTATATATGATATATGGAGTCATTTAATTGATACACAATCTGATTAGGATTAACATCAGGATATAAAATGTTGGCATGTTTATTGGAGTGTTACATATGAGATTATAGGTTGCGACTATTTTGGTCCTTGGCACTTGGTATAGGGTTATGTAGTTCCAAATTAGTGCAAACCGATTTTGCAAGAATTGTTCAATCTGTAGACCTCGGATTGCAGTCCTAGGTAGATTAGGCTGTTTCCCCCAGCTCCCCCCCCCCCCCCCCATTAATCTACCCCCCCCCCCACCCCCCAGCTCATTACACTATATGGTATCACAATATATTAAATTTTTACACAAGGTCTAGCAGATGATAAAACATGACTAGTTTGATTAGTCTTTTTATCAATGTACATTTTTTGTTATATAAGCAGTTCTTATACACTAAGCAGTACTAACTAACAAACAGTACTAACTTATACACTAGCAGTATTAACTTCATTAGCAGCATTAATTTCTCCCCCCCCCCCCCTGAGCAGTCTTAACCATGAGCAGTACTAATATATTTACTAGCAGTACTAACTTTGTACTAGCAGTAGTAAACATTAGCTTTATTTTTCTATTGAGGTTTTCCATAGCAGCATTAAATCAACCAAGCAGCATTAACTTCAAACATGTGGCATCAGTAATCACAAACAGCATCATAAGATTTTAATCCCAAACACTATAGATAGCGGCACTGATTCCTAAACTGATGAGTCATTATGCATTTCGCTAATTTATATTGCAGGTGTCTCCCCGGTGCATTAATAATCCGATAACTAGCAGAGCTGATGAATATAGTGAGGCAGAACAACTGTTGTTGGATGTGAGAATGACGCGAGCATTCTAAGTTAGCTAAGAAGAAGAGTCTTCAGAAAGCTCCTTTAAATTATTGAGAATTGTTTTATGTACGACATACAAATTTTAAATTGGTTCAGTTATATTATTCTAGTTTTATTTGGATTTGAATTTGTTTTGATATATATTGATTTCTTAAATGTGACTAAAAGATGCAGCTTGGTCACACTTATTAACACTTTTGGTCACTATTTGCTTAATTCTTTATGTGACTAAATATTACAAGAAGGCACTCAAACATAAAATTCATGTGGGCCACTATGGATGATCAATAGTTCACACCAAAATAACAATGTTCTTCACTTTAAGGGTATGGTCCACTTATTAAAACTTTGGCCACTTTATGCTTAATTGTATGTGACTAAATACCCAAAATAAACATGCTTTGTGTGACTAAATATTACAATATAGCGCACACTCACCAAACATAAAATTCATGTGGCCATTGGATGATCAATAGTCACACAAAATACAAATTTCTTCACTTTAAACAGCATATGGTCACACTTATTAACACTTTTGGCCACTTTATGCTTAATTGTATGTGACTAAATACCCAAAACAAACATGCTTTGTGTGACTAAATATTACAAAAGGCCACACAAACATAAAATTAATGTGGCCATTGGATGATCAATAGTCACACAAAATACACATTTCTTCACTTTAAACAGCATATGGTCACACTTATTAACACTTTTGGCCACTTTATGTTTAATTGTATGTGACTAAATACCCAAAACAAACATGCTTTGTGTGACTAAATATTACAAAAGGTCACACAAACATAAAATTCATGTGGCCATTGGATGAACAATAGTCACACAAAATACACATTTCTTCACTTTAAACACCATATGGTCACACATATTAACACTTTTGGCCACTCTATGTTTAATTGTATGTGACTAAATATACAAAAAAACATGCTTTGTTGGTTGTACATTGTTTACGGTCACTAAATTGTACCTATTTAGTCACATAAAAAACGTGGATACGGACACTAAAGCTTTCTTATGTGTGACCCGAATGCGTGACCGTAGGTGACCTACGGCCGCGCAACCTTTTGTCACACATGAAACGTTTCGCGTGTGTGACTATATGTATATAGTCACACATTTTTGGTGTGACCAATACCACTTTTTATACTAGTGGATGTAGATGTACATGTCTACAGGTCTAAGATTGGCTCTCTAATGTATTTGACTGCATCCAGGCCAGACATCATGTTTGCTGTTTGTGCATGTGCTAGATTTCAAGTCACTCCAAAAGCTTCACACTTAAATGCAGTAAAAAGGATTTTTAGGTACCTCAAACATCAACCCAAATTAGGTTTATGGTATCCTAGGGATTCACCTTTTGTACTAGAAGCTTTCTCAGACAGTAACTATGGAGGTGCCAGCCTTGACAGAAAATCGTCTACAGGTGGCTGTCAATTTCTTGGTAGAAGATTGATATCTTAGCAATGCAAGAAGCAGACTATTATGGCAAATTCTACTACTGAGGCAGAATATGTTGCAGCTGCTAACTGTTGTGGGCAAGTATTATGGATACATAATCAAATGATGGATTATAGTGTTAATTTCATGAACACCAAAATCCATATTGATAACGAGAGCACTATAAGTGTTATCAAGAATCCTGTTGCTCATTCAAGGACCAAGCATATTGAGATTCGATTCCATTTTATAAGAGATTGTTATGAGAAGAGACTGATAGAGGTTATCAAGATTCACACAGATTTTAATGTTGCAGACCTTCTCACCAAAGGATTTGATGTCACAAGATTTAACTTTTTGGTGGTTAGCATTGGACTATTCTATCACTCGGCTAACGAACGTTATAGCATGTTGTCTGCGCGCATGTTATGAAATAGATCTATTCGGGATTGACAACCCCCGTTCGGGTGACTAGCTATCACTGGGAACGAACGTTATAACATGTCGGATCACGTTGGGACTACAGGGCCCCCAACAAATACATATGAACGTTGCCTTGAATAAAGTGGCAATACATACTTGAAACATTTTGGTGACATTAAATTGGTCATGCATTCTTTATAAATCTTTGGGATAAGATTGGTACTTTTGGTGATATAAAATGTGTCGTGCATTTTACATGGTATTGTGATGATACCGCGGACAAATACATTCAGTTGAAACTTACATTCATATTTAAACTAATCTATGAACTCACCAACTTTAATGCTGACCCTTTTTAGCATGTTTTTCTCAGGTGAATTAGATGCTTGGATTATTTGATGTGCATTGGAGTCTTTACATTCAAGTTTTTCATGGTGGTGCAATTATGGGACAACTATTATTTTGATTTTAGAAAATCAGCGAGATTGTTTTACAAACGACACATTTAGAGGTCGTTCTCTTGTATCTAGCGCTGTGTATTATGAAGTAGCACCCCATGTTGTATTCCGCTGCGTTGTATATTTTTGGGGGTGTTACAACTTCTGAATACCATCCACTCTGACCACTTGATTAATCTTTTCAGCAGCAGTAGAAGTGTAGTCATAAGCCGTGCCACCTGCACATTTCACAGTCGATAAATCCGGTGTGATCCCTTGAACTCGGTCCCTGATCGAGTATATGAAATTCCAAAACCCCATTTCTCAACTCGGTCTTTGTCTGAGGGAAAGACCTTTTACTGTCAAAACCCAGATTTTTTAATAGTCTTCGTTTAAACATAAATATTATTTTAGTAGAGTCCATTTTTGCTGAATAGATTTCCACCCACCTTTCTTAATAGTTAAGCCAATATACCTTTTTTTTTCTTTTTCGAGGAATTGATTTGCACATTTAAAAATTTGATTGAGACACTCTATTTCGCGCATTACATAGTTGTATCGGAGTTTATACTGTGCACTGTGCTTTATCTGCTTGTACAGTGAGTGTCCCGATCATAAATAAGAGTGTCCTCCCTTTTTTTTTTCTTTTTCTTTCAACACTATATTTCTATTTCATTTCGAATATCATATTCTTCTCATGTCACGAAACTTTTGTTTTGTTTGGTTTTTTAGTAAATTACACGAATGGTCCTTGTGATTTGTGCTAACTTGCATATATCGTCCTTTGACTTTTTTTATCAACTGGATAATACCCAACTCGGAAATCTTTAACACTCACAGTCCCTCCCTCTAACGATCATTATATTTTAACTGGAAAATCCCTCATGTGACTTGCACATAAGGGTATAAGTTTTTGCTTCACCTTTTGTTTTTATTCACCAATGGGAGATGACATTAACAGATTGTTTTAATTTGTTCACATAAATTTGATGTTCAATGACTATTATACCTCTACGCTTTCCATTTAGCGTTGACACTCAAATAATTAATATATTTTTACGCCAAACTCCCCACTTGCGATTTCTGATATCTTGTCGACCTTCTACGCCACCGCCACCTCTGCGCGCTTGCAGCCGTCATTAAGGTTTGATCATCTGCAGTTTAGTTGTTCAATCGGAAACTTCGTAAGAAATTTTGAATAGCGGTGCAGTTTGTGGATTGAAGGAACTAATTTATATAATATGTTTCATTGCTATTATAAAAGTTATCACCTGATTAAATGGTGTGGGAAAATCCATACCAGATTTGTTTGACTTGTTGTATGAACTCAAAGAGACAATATAAAAAATTGACTCTATTAGCTCTCTACTTTCAACTTTTTCCCGATCTAAGTACTCTACAATTTTACATTATAAACAAGTCCATAAACTTAGAAGTATTTCTCAATTTCTTCACCAGACTTTTTTATTTTTACGGTAACTTACATAAATCATCCTTATGGTTAACACTAATTACCGAAATCGTCCGTTTTTATACCTTTTCGTCCCTTTTATGAGTTTCCGTCTGTTTTTATAATTTTGTCCGTTTATCCGTTTCCGTCTGGTTTTTATTCGTTTTTATACATTTTTGTTCGTTTTTATCCGTTTTCGTCCGTTTTTTGTACGTATATTTAGAAAACATGTGTTTTTTAAATAACAAGCAATCTTTTTTTTACTTTTCTCATAATAACATGAGTATGCAGCATCATTTTACTATTTAAAAATTCATACACTCGAGTCTTATTAGTCTTTGATTAATCGATAACGAGTGGGTAGTAAAAACGTATGAATACATACAAAAACGTATAGAAACGGGTAAAATTTGATAACAACGTATTAAAACGGATAAAAAACATACAAAATTGTATGAAAACGTACAAAAAAGTATAAAACGGACGAAAACGAATAAAAATGTATGAAAAGGTACAAAACGTATGAAAAACGGATGAAAACGGACAAAAAAGTATGAAGACGTACAAACACGTATAAAAAACGGACGGAAACGGATATAAACGAATAAAAACGTATGAAAACGGACGCAAACTCATAAAAAGGGACAAAAGGTATAAAAACGGACGATTTCCGTAATTTAGAGTTAACCATAAGGATGATTTATGTAATTTACCCTAAAAATAAAAAAAGACCGGTGAAGAAATTAAGAAATACTTCTAAGTTTAGTGACTTGTTTATAGTGTAAAATTGTAAAGTGCTTAGATTAGGAAAAAGTTAAAAGTCGAGAACCAATAGAGTCCATTTTCCTTAAGATGTCGATGCATCAAATATTCTTTAAACTTATTTTTCCTAGTATGCCCATATCAAGCTCTCTGATTTAGAATGATCGATTAGTCTTAATGTTAAAAACCATTTTGATCGGCTGTAGAGGAGGAATGGAAATCTACAAACAGGTCATGAGGGTGAAGATGCAAAAACCAGGTGAAACATTTACGGGTATAATGGTCTTTTCATATTAGTTTTTTTGTACTAATCAAAAGGTCCGTGTACATATCATTTTCCTTCACCAATACATACAATACAATAGATTTAGATTTGGATTCAGATTCGGATTTGAAATTGAGTTTGGATTTGAGGGATGGGTTCTAGAGAAAACTTGATATTGGTAGAAAACCTAGAAAACCAAACTACAGGGTAGATTTTGCACACATCTCAAACTTCAAGGTAAAATCTAAAACTACACTAAGGAATAGGGGTAACCATCTGAACCCTCATTTTTATAAACAAAATCATCAATTAAAAAAAACATACCGATAAAAAACAAACAACCTGATCAAATCAAAACCACATTCACTACAAACACATCAAAACCTGGTCAAAAACACA
>BQNB010037618.1:0-32037 GCA_026074375.1 Tanacetum coccineum
TAACTTAACTATTAAATTTAAAAGCGAACGCGTACGAGAAAAAAAATAATTAGTGAATTTAATAACGTTGTACATTGATCAAAAATACGGATTGTTACAAGGAATGAGCCCTGAACTGAATTGTCCAGGCGTCATCGACATAGGCTCGGGTCCTGAACTGATGTGTACAAGAGCCATTTCACCATTTCATACATATTGAGAGACCAAGTTAAACCGTATAGATCACATTTGATTCACTATTCTCCCTTTTAAAAATTTCATATGTGATTGCATATGAACGTTGATTCACTTAACGCCTGAACGAGCATGGGAAAATATGAAACTTGTTGATGAAAATGGTCGAAAACAAGAAGATTTCTCTTCTTTCAAAGATAAAGCACACTGAAGCGTACACTTTTCTTTCCTATGAGGAGCGGGGCCTGAAGAGACATCTACAGACGCCATTATGATGAAGAACGAGGCCTGAACTAATGTGAACAGACGTTCTGAGTTGATTGTTTGTTTGAGGAAAATTCGATTTATACGATTGAGTGAGGAGGGAAAATGAGTTGGTTAAACTTTCAATCAAGTTTTCAGTTGAAGAACTTCTTGAGTCCAGTTGAAAATTATCAGCAGGAGATGGTTGATTTGTGGATTGAGACATGGAAGACTGAGTTGCATACTACTGAATCGACGCATTAGACACTAGAGCCAACGGATCATTAGTTGGTTGAATGAATCTTTCCATCATGATTCTATTCTCATTAGCATGCACCTCATGTTGCTTCAAGTAAGCATACAACTGATCAAAGTTAGACTCTTTCAAACCTCTATTGAGTTTGACTTCAGTTATGAATCTGCTCCATTCAGGTAACATGTTGTTCACAAATTTAGAGTTAAGCTGCATTCTGGACATGGTCATCTTGATGTTTCTCATGTCGTTAATGAGCTTCGTAAACCTAACATAGTAAACATGAATGGTCTCTCCTTTGATTTGAAGGAAGCGTTCAAATTCATCGTATAATTGTGATTCCCTGTCATCCTTTGTTAACTCAGAACCTTCTAGAATCATCTTCACATTGTCCCAAATGTCTTTAGCGTCAGTATAGTGGTTGATGAGTGTGTAGATGTCTTTTGGTATACCTTGAAGTAAGATATTCGTAGCACGAATGTCAGCTTTATACCTTTCCTTTTCTTCAGCTGTAAGGTCTGTAAAGACTCTAGCACGTTCTGGACCAAGTTGAAGTGCACCCTCAGTTTCTTCAGCAACAGTTTGTATGACCATTCCCATTTGAAATGGACCTTCAGTAATCGATTTCATGATGTTTTCTCCATTATCTTTTCCCAGACAATACAGACGAATGCGTTGTTGCCAAGAGTCAAAATCTGTTCTGTCAAGCATTGGTGGGCGTGTATCGGAACCGGCATACTGGATATCTTCCGACATATTAGACATCTTGAACTTGTTGTGAAATGATATCAGTCTTGATCGATCAGTGATAAAGGAGACTTGTGTTAAAGATATGTTTTAGATGTGATTAAAGTGATTATTCTACGGGATTTTACTAATCTTAACTGAAACCGAGAAATAAACCTTTCACGGGATTTTACAAAGTAAGAAAACCGTAGAAAAATTAAGATTTTAGTGACATATTTCGCTTGGAAAAACTCAACATATTTCGCTTAGAGTTTATGACATGTTTCGCTTAGGATAATCTGTCATATTTCGCTTGAAGACAAACAGACATATTTCGCCTGATAATGTCATATTCCGCTTGAGTACATATTTCGCTTGGAATCAACCTGTCATATTTCGCTTAGAGGCAAACATATTTCGCTTGAAACATATTCCGCTTCATTCATACCTGCATATTTCGCTTCCTTCAAGCAGAAAGGTAACTTCGAGCAAAACACGACTTTTTCCAACAAAATCACCAAAAACACACCCTTTTTGACGTTGTACCTTGATTTTTCTTGCACAACTAGTTACCTTATGCCTAGATCTTGCTTAAAAACATAAACATAAACACATCTAAGCACAAAAATCTGGGTTTTGATTTTCGAACCAAGAACACAAAAAGCAACTAGAAAACACGATCTAATCAAGATCCGAACGCACACAAGCTCACGAAATCACCACAAAGCTCTGATACCAATTGTAGGATATCATATTTCACAGCCCCGGTGATGATTCTTGGATTTGGCTAGTTTCTAGAGAGAGAAACACATGGAGAGATATTTTCTAGTGAGAGAAACATGTGTGTAAAATAGAAAATGAATAATGACTAGCTACCTCTTCCAAAGTTGGAAGAGGTATTTATAGTTCTTACAAAATACAGGGTATTAGTACCCGGTTCAAAACCGAAAATCATACGATTAACTATTAAACTACGAGCTATAATAAACAGTAAAATACACGGGGTGACCGAGTCTTTTTCTAATATCTAACAAGGAGTTACGGGACGTTCGAATTATTGAAACGTACATTAGGAAGAAATCTATCATATTTCAACATCAAAAATCAGATTTTATGAATTTTCAAACCTCGTTTTGCGTGCTAAACTTTCTGTCCTAATTTAACTTTTACAAAACTCGCCAAAACCATTTTTCAATCTAAAAACTCATTCACAATATACCTAAAATGGTCTATAAACTACACCCAACTCAATCAATCATCCAATAACCAAATCTAACTAGTCGTCGCAAGATTCAATTCGGACTTCATCACATATAATATCATAATCAATCAAACAACAAAATAAACATAATCACAAGTAATTACATACTTACAACAACACTATAAGTGTTGGTTTCGGCTTCCTTTTGGCCTCGAACGCACGAACACGGACACAAACACGAACCCAACTCCATTTCTAGCTAACCCAACTTGTTTATAACACAGTCTAGCTTCAATAAACACCCTCTTATGTACGAAATTAACCCAAATCAACCCGAACATAGTTTCTTCAAAAACCGATTGCATGTTAACTTTTCTTAGTGGGTGATGTGTGCTAAAACACACATTGTTTATACCCCGTAAAACACTATTAATTGGACTAAAAATGCTAAAATATGGATAATTATCTTGCAAATATGTTTGTTTGGTATTTTTATGTCTTGCAGGTAAAAATGATTGAAAACGGAGCAAAAACGGGAATTATCAGGTTCAATTTGGTCAAGTTTAATTATTACTCAAAGCCAAGATGAAGTCGTGAAATGTCTCTGAGCATACCAGTGGAAAGAGCGCGAGAATACAAATCCAACAGTGCCCTTAGATCTTATTGGGCCAGCCCGTGACCCATTTTATGGGCCGGGCCAGCCCATTATTACATAAGCCCAACAAGAATGAAATAAATATGATTTATAAATAGTGATGACGTCAGGTCACGTGATCAACAAATAAATCATATTAATTGGCACATGCTAGCACACTAGAGTGAAAATGGGCAAATAAAGAATGGACAAGTGGCAGTGCAAAATGTTATAAATCTCACTCTCAATTTCAAGTTGCAAATGAAAATAGAATCAAACGGTCAGAGTTCTTGCGTTGGAATGAAGCGAACCAAATGGACACATGCCTGCCATCCAATGGCTAAATGGCTTGAAATACTCCTGGCTATCCGAGGCATCAAAATCCAGGCTAATGATTGGTGCATTATGGCAGTAATGATTGGGACGAATTTACATTCTCACCCCTCACACCCCTATTTATACAACACGCTCCCTTCAATTTGGAGGAGTGAATCTTTTTTTTTTAGTTTAGCTTTTAAGTTTTAGCTTATTTTAAAAATTGTAGTAGCTTATTTCATTTTTTCTGCTTATTGTACCTTTCTTATTTCGAGGACTTAATATGATGATGTAATAAAAATGGTTTAAATTTTGTTGATGATCTCGTGTTGCTTTTTGTTCACTTAATCTCTCGATAATTTTTGCTTTTCGTGTGGCTATTTCAATAAGCTGATTTTTCGTCCTTATTTTCGTAGCTTATTAATGTCAAAAGTTCTTAACGATTTAAATAATGACTCCTAAAAGCTTTCCAAGCTAATTCGATTCATTCTAAATCGTTTTTAAGCACCTTTCGAGATAATAAGCTCGAAAATAGCTTATTGTTGTGATTGTTTCATTTTTGTTTTATCACAAGCTCATATTTTCTGTTAAGATAAACTTCTGAAAAGCTTATTTGGTTTAGAGTGAGCTTATATTGTTATATTGAACTTTTGAATGCTTATATGCTTATTCGACTTATCATTTGGAAAGTTTAAGTGTTTATAGATTCGTTTAACTCCTAGACGTTGTTTTCGTTTGCTTAATAATTGATTTTTGTGCTTATTTCGATTTTGTGTTTTGTCATTAAGTAGATTAAGTTTAGATCTTGTTTTAGCTTCTAATCGTTCTAGCTTATTGATATGGTTTTTTTTAGTTCTAATGTTTAATTAGAAGAGATGATCTAATATGTCTAATACTCTTGGCTTAAAAACTGATTGCTACGTTGTAGATTTGTCTCGTGAAAATTGCTAGAGCTTAATCAAGTTAAGTTTGTTTCATTTACGTGCGGACTTGTCAACTTATTTGATTACTCGATGTTTATCAAATTAAGTTGTTTGAATTCTTGCGGCTTATTCTGAATACTTATTTGTGCTCTGGCTTATTCGTTTTAGCTTACCTAGTGCTTATTGACCTGCGTTTGATTCATCACCAGTAAGTTGCGTTTTGTTCATCTCATAAATTGGGTCTCGTTTGATTTGAATTAATCTGAATAGGCCTGCATTGATTAATTTTGGTCCTTCTCTTATTATTCTCGTCTGGGCCACTTTAGAATTAGGTTGGGCCTTGTGGGATTGAATCCGAGTATGGGCCAGGATTTGTATTTGTGTAATTGGACTAGTAAATTGTAATTATGCTTAATTTGATTTGGGCCTACTTGCGTGTGGTCTGTGTGACTAATTATTGTGTAAGATTGCAATTTGCAAATGTTATATAATTGTTAACATTTTATGTTTAGTTTTGTATTTTTGGTACCGGTCAACTCACGAGGCGCGGAGCTTACGGGTTTATTTGGCTAGATAGAATTTGACTATTTTATTTAGCTAAATAAATCGGGTGGTTTACGTTTAATTGCGGGTCTTCAATTTGGTTTCATTTTCTATCCTTTTTCAATACATTAGTGTGGATTTCTTATAATTCTAGTTTTTAATTGCTTTATTTGTCGATAGAATTTAATTGTGCCTTTAATTCTAGTTTAGCGTCCCTTTAATATGCTTTCCCTTTTAGTAGATTTAGAAACCAAAACCAAAACTTTAATGACAATCAAGCTCGATTTTCAACATGAACGTAGATTTCCATTCACTTCTCACCGAGGAGAACGATACCCGTGTTGATTACTTATTATTTTTTCCTAAGAATAATTTGTTATGTATTGGCTTACGCTATAATATATATATATATATATATATATATATATATATATATATATATATATATATATATATATATTAGAGGGGTTTTTGACAAGCATCAGTGGGTTTTGTAAAGGATTAAACAAGGATTACAATGGTATAAATGGATTGTATTGCATGTCGGAATTTTGGCCGGAATATTGTGGTGTTATGGTAGCCGGTTCGTGGAGCTCAAAAGGGGATGGAGGAAAACAATTTTTGGTAAAGTGTAAAATGAAACATAAGCCTCCTTTTTATAGAAAATAAATTTGACATTTTGGCATAAATGGTCCCTCCTTCTATGTTATTATTTTAAAACTAGTACAAGGGTGTTTGTTTCGGGTTTATAACCGGCCAAGGGCTCGGGCTAAAACACTTTCGTAAATATTTTTATTCCGTCACACTAAATTTAATTTAAAACATTTAATAAGATGTGTATACATTTAAACGAGAGTCCGGCTCAAGACAAGGAACAAAAGACGACATTCGTGAAAATAATAGATTTTCGGTCTTAAAATAATAACGAGACGCGTCGTAAATTTTTACGTTGCTTAAAACGTTGAACGAACACGCGGTCAAACGTCGACCCGCGGAACGTCAAAAATAAATATTTTAAATTTCCGTTCGTAATAAAATACGAAAATAATTATTTACGACAAATAAAATTTTAAATGTCGACGTTCGCTCACATGATTTTATAAAAAATAATAATTACGACGTCGAATTCGCGATCGTCATACGCGTCGTGAAACTCGGGTTGTTACATTCCACCCACCTTAAGGGAGCCCCGTCCTCGGTGCTCATCCTTTCTTACTCGCCTTAGTTTCTCTTACGGTGTGACGGCTTCCTTACGACTGCCCCGTCTCACGTGCTCGAACGTAGAAATCACTCGACATAATGCTCTTCTTGACTACTCCGGAGGGGAAAGTCAACAAAACAATTGATAATTATACCAACAAAATAAAGATACAATCGTGGAGGCTCTTATCATAAGAGGCAAAAACAGGTCGCGAAAATATATTCGACAAAACCCAATCACGCCGTTCTAACTTTTATAGTCGCACTCATTATAAGACACAATATACGTCACGGAATTATGTCCGATTAAAATAATTATCACATCGTTCTCCCGAGAAATTTTCTAAAATGGATGATCGATCCAAACTTAGTTGGGGATCATATAAACAACAAAACCAAGCGCACCTCGCTTATCAAAACCAAGGCTGAAACTTACGTCGTGAATTAAAATCAAAGTATATGTCGCACTCAAATACGGAATTATACCAATATTCAAAACCGAGAATATGCTTCGTTACCAAAAATCCAAAACATACGCCGCTAACTAAAACCAAGATAGACGTCAATAATCAAATTCGATATATATACCCATATCATTATCCAAATCAAAATACTCATCGTTATTCAAAACCAAAATACACATGTCGCCATTCCGGTCTCATTCAATAATGCCTCACTGGTTGTGAAAAATAATCCAAAACACATTAGATCTCCTAATTATCTTACGATATTGTTACACATGCCCACATAATCACATAAGTACCTATTTTACGTGATGACTCGATGAATTGGCCTCATACAAAGGCATTCATCACGCCCGCTTTCAAGCAAGCATTGGCGATTATTATCACATATCGTATTCGCTTTCCTTTGGAGCTTTTGGCATAATTATTCTTTCTAACACTTAGGTTTTACACTCCTACGGTCACATTTTCCTCATCGTACCAAGCTTGTCACAAAGTCAAGCCATCTCGACGATAATTCCAACATAAACACGGCTAATTCTAATTGGTTTACACTCACTCTCATGGGTACTTTAAGCCACAATCGTCAACAAGACTTTCGGCGATGTCCACCCACCTTATCACGTCCTAAATTCTCACTTAGGCGATTATACCCGTCTACTTACAACCTAAGCCGCATAACTGGCCATGAAAAAGTGACAAGAGCGCTTACTACCATTTAAAGCACATAACACATATAGCACATATTCCACATAATTCGGCTGCGACAATCCCGCTACAACACATAATGTCAAATGACAAATCAAAATCAATTAAAAAAACAATGAGCATCATAGACTTATTGCTCGTTCGACGAAAATAAAAAATTTCAACGTTTTTTCATAGGTGGCGAATAGCATCGTTGCTTGGTCCATCTCATCGCGTAGCCTCATAGTGAATCAAATCATCAAGTCGAAATACTCACACTTTTAATTTAATACCGCTCGACTTAAGATGTTGGCTATTTTGGTTGTTCCTCTAGTAATGGAAACGGACGTTACCATTTAGCTAGAATCTCAATCAATTCGCCACTCTTTACGCCCTTGGGTCGTCACGTCCCGGAGTAAGGGCCACTACACTTAACCGTAGGTCAAGTATCGTATAGTGTCTCATTAAAATCCATGACGATTAAGGTATGTCACAACTACACTGCCACTACTCTTATTGGAGGGAGACGAAAAGAATTTTCTTCACGACCTTTGGTTGATACAACATTAACAAGGCACATTTGATGTAGGAGAAGTCTTCTCCAACCTTCACTTTTAACTTTCTAAAGTAACCTTCTTAGCTTCCACCCACCTTAGGAATCTTTACATCTCCAAGAAGATCCCTTCTCAGTGTCGGTATCAGGTTCACACCCTTGATAGCTCAAATCTATCATCGCTTACTAGCACACCGACTATACTTGGTCTTGACACGTCTCCACAACAGGTACCGATTTTAAACACTACGAACTAAGCTTTACTCCTTTCTAGACACACTCGTTCCGAACAATACCGTAGGTATTTCCGCTTCGGAATGACTTGTAATAATGACCACATGAGGGGACCCCCTCTCCATGCACGTCAGATAAGCACTAGTTTTACTTGCATAAGAATCATAATAGGTAAAAATATTTATCCTTCGGAAGCTTGACACAACATTTATTCTCAATTACCAAGTGTTATTAAGGTTGACTAATTATCCGACATAGCGTGTTCTATTTTTAAAAAAAAAAAAACCCCACATCACTAATTCTTAACATCCACCAATCTTCCCCCCCTCCAACATTACCATCCATACCCCTAAAAAAAACACACACCATCCACCCAACAACCCTCCCCAAAATCCTCTACCCCAACACCAATAAACCCTCCCTCCCCCTCCTAACTTCCCAAAAAAACAACCCCCCTCCCCAAACAACACATAACATACCCCCTCAAAAAAAAAAAAAAACACCCCTACAAAATAAATCCCCTTTACTAACATCCCAAAATCACCCCCAAAAACCAATAACACCCCTAATAAACCCCAAAAAAACCCCCCCCCCCCCCCCCCACACCCAAACAAACCCCCCCCCCCCCCCAAACACCCAAAAACCCCCCCACAAACCCCCTTTTTACAATTAAAACAGTATGATTAGCGCAACGACATTTGTTTCAACACCCACAAATATTGTTATTGCATTCACAGTTTTAAAAATCATCAAGTCACAAAAACATCATTTAGATACAGTTTGGTCAACTCGGTCACATCAGTTTCAAACAATTCATAACACTCATGGAGTATGCAAGCAAGTTACATACCAAATGCGAAGATTCGCCATTGAAGTTACCTAACACTCGGGGCTCAACTCAATCTCTCAAATCCAAAGTGCCTCGGGGGTAACCACGAACTCCCAGCCTTCACTCATAGTAAACCTATACAATGACACTCATCAATACACTCATAAACGAAAGCAATTACAACAATCATAATGACAATGTTCGGAAAAATAACATACATACATTACCAATTTATTCCCAAAAGGGATACATCATTGCTTTTCAAAAGCCGTATATCTAACGTAACGGTTCTAAGTTTCAAATCGAAAACTACATATACATGAACTATCCTAGAGTTCTAAATCTAAAGTAATAGCTAAAGAGTACACAATCACCACGCCGGTCGATAATATAAAAAACATCTGAGGGCAAAAATAACCTCAAATCACTAAAATATTTAGGGTCTTGTAACACCTCCTAATTACTATCCGTAAAGGATAAAAGTACGAGGTTTACGCCTACGGAAAGCATTTTGAATATATTTTCCAGAAACATAGGGCCCACTGCCTAGAAAGTTTTTTGTTTTTTTGTTTTTTTTTATCCAAAGTGAAATTACCCTTTTACCCCTATTTATCAAAGCCGCCTATTTTTCCAAAATTTTATCGCTACACTAAATTGAGTGTATCTCCTAAACTGTGCGTCCGCAAAATCCGAAACGACCGCTCAAGTCTAAGTTTGTTCAATATATAGAACTTACAGTTTTACATATTTAGGTGTTGATATATAAGTTTTTGAACTTATTACTCATTCAAATTTTTTTCTCGGTCTATATTTTCTGAATAGTTTTGCCATTTTTAGCGATATCTCATTCGTCGGGTCGATATGATCCTCCGAATTTCCTACGTATACCTTAAGATGTTTTTCTACATCCTAGTTAAATTGCCCTGTTTCTTCTAGACTCAAAAATATTTTGAAACATACCCAACAAGCTGCTATCCCAAAGCAATCCCCAAAGAAATTTTGACAAATTTTTGTAGTTTACGAGAATGAGCGTAATTTGAAATTTATTAATGCCTTTGATATGAAATCAATTGGAGGTGATAGCCCTAAGAGTCTTGTACAGGTACCTAAGTTTTCTTTTGAAAATTTATTAAAAAAATATGGAGTTATACTCCTTTTCTTAAAAGTGTTCCAGATTTGACTAGTTTTAGTAAAACGACGATATCTCACTCATCCGGAGGAGACACGACCCTATCCAAAGAACCACATACACTTAAGACATATGTCCACATACATATTGGATTTCTCAGGTACTTTAAGACCAAAAATAATTCACAATCAACCCCACAACCTGCTGGTTACAAACTGCCGTAAAATCCATTTCAAAATCCAACCAAACACCATTTTAATTTCTCCAAACACCAATACAAAGCCATACCCAATGACTTAACATTCTTTCGAACACATCAACTATGGTTTCCAGAACCCAAACATTTCAAGGACTTTACTAACGTAGAGGTCGACTACGAAGAATCTAGCTCAACACACCAACTTTTCTTTGAATGCTTCTAATGTTAGTCGTTTCCATACGGACACGTTACGCGAGAATAAGGTTAATAGGCGTTTTCCATATACTGAAGGGTTATGGGATGGATATATAAATGTTCACACTCCCATCAACTAGAAAAATCTCAAAAACGATAATTTACAAAAAAATTTATGCGGTTCAAAATTACAATAAGAGAGTATTCAAACTGGTGTCAAACGATAAATCACCCAATGGATCGACCAAACTATGCCGATCAACTCACCAAAAAGATGGAACAAGTAAAGTCGCGAAATTTTTTTGAAGATAATTATATAACAACGATGTTTTCATCACGTATCAAAATAATTTTTATCATATCGCATAGAAATGTTTAAAGAAGTTAAACTCTTCGCAAGAAGCGAATATCAAGATATATATATAATCGTATACCATAGAACGGATGCCGTATATATATCTATATACATATATATAATTATTACTTGTACCAAGTGTCAACCACTTGTTACGCACATAATATGCAATCAAATATATACCACATAAGGCTTCTAAGGATCGGGAGCAACGGACATTAGTGAAAGACTCGTGAAACTTTTCCAAAACAATTGTAGTCCAAGTTTTGTAAAACGACTTAGTTCACTACAACTCGTGCTCTGGTACCACTCTGTAACACCCCCAAAATACGATACGCAGCGGAATACAACATTTGGGGTGCTACTTCATAATACATGCACACGAGTCTCAGTAAACGTTCAAAGATACGTTTATAAAACACAATTTTTATTTATTAAAGATCAGAGTTACATAGGTCCTAATACCATTATATAAATTATTTCTAAAAGTCACAACACGACTTGATTTCTAAAAACATTATTTAGTTTATGACACAACTTCACCGAGGCACCGTCCTTAATACCGCGTTCGTCCCATCCAGCCATCAACAACATTTAAACCTGAGATACTATGCTTAAAAAACGTCACAACAAACGTTGAGGGAATTCATGGAGTTTACAAATAATAGTAGATAAAGCATAATTTGCGTTCAAAAAACCTTATAACATAGGCTCGTAAGTAAGTTATAAAAATTTGATTTCACAACTAAAGAGCCCATGTACCGAAATTTAACACATTCATTCCCGTGGGACGAAATTATGTCCGAAAAGTATGCCACTTCTCCTAATACTAACCACAAAATGTCTGTTTGACAGGGTGGTCCCAACGGATTCAATACCCGCGACTGGGTTGTCAAACCCAATTGATCTATCTAATGTATTAGCGTTCACCAACACATGGTAACTAACGGTCACATAACAAAAAGGCATATACTCAGTAGTGAAGGAATCATATTCAAGTATCAAAAGTTTGCGTTCAATTTCACAAAACAAGCAATATATCCCCCTCGCGGAGTTAAAAAAACATTGGAACTTTAAAAGCAGAGGCTATGGAACTCACCTTGGTCGAGCCGAAGATCAAAATAACCGAAACAAGTCATTGGAAAAATCAATGGAACACGATCAACGACCTATAATTTTGATCGCCGTTACTATCCAAATAAATATTAGTCAACGATTGCGTACCATCGTATCAACAAAAATAATACTTTATGGTCGTGTGTGTGTATTAAGTATATATATATATATATATATATATATATATATATATATATATATAGTTTGGTTGAAATAGAAAGTGATTTTGGATAAAAATGATAGAAAGTGTAAAGAATTCATTTATTTGTCATTAATATCATGTGAAAATTCATTTATGTGTCATTAATATCATGTGAAAATGTGTCAATTGTGTGTCAGTTACAAGAAATTATGTGCAAGTGTGTCAACATTGTTAGCTAAAAAATTTCATGTGTGTCAATAATGGCGTTTTAATTGTGTGTCAACATTGCTAGTGTGTTCCGTTAAAGTCGTTATGTGTCAAATATGTAATTAATACCTTAATTTAATCTAATTAATACCTCACATCCAATGGCTAGAAATCCATACTATACGTTTTATCATTTCTAACTTTTTTTTTCCGTATGCCGGGGAAAATGCCTCACCTTTCTACATGCATTTTAGAAGAAAATTCTGGGTCTCTATAAACAGAAGAAAGCCCGGGTGGAAACACAAACTAAAGGAAGAGGATAAAGTCGAAAAGGGGGGATGAAGTCTAGTGCTAGTTCTTACTGAAACTTCTTGATTTTATCTAACTTTCATTTTAGAGTGGTTTCTTTGTTCTCTTATTTGGATTGAAAGAAAAAACTTCCCTTTCTTTCTCTTCTTTTTTTTCCTTCGATGAATTTTGCTATGACCAATGGCCCCCTAGCTGAATAGGCGTAAGAAAAGCTACCTGAAAAAGGCAGGAGCACCTTAGATTGAAAACTCGACGACTTTCTCTCACTAAAATGGCTATCATGTGGTTTGACTCACCAAGACCACCGGATCATAGTTTTCGTGAATCTTTCAGACTACGAACTCACCTTGGTCGAAGCCGAAGATCAAATAACCGAAACAATTCACGGAAAATCAATGAACACGATCACGACCTATAACTTATGTCGCTCGATTACTATTCCGAAAAGTATAGTCAACGATGCGTACATCGTATTAACAAAATCATATATATATGGTATAATTGTCCCTCACGTTTTATCTTACGTGACTTTAATTGAAAACGTTATATTTTCGATAACTTTCTATTTTTAGAAAGTTACTATTTTCGGAAAGTTACCATCTTTGGTAAGTTTAAATATCTAAGTATATTTTTAATACTTATCATTTTATTTATATCCATGTACTTAGTTAAAAATTATATAAGTCTTATATGACCCGTTGACTTTTTAAAGTCAACATTTGACTTTTATACTTATATTTATTTTTACCCAAATCTGACCCGCGCCAAACGACCCTCTAAATCACATTTTCACGATTCGGAGTAAAAAGAGATTTTATGCGAAACGATATTCCGGACAACTTTTTAGTTTTAGCCGAGACCCGAAACTCGACGGAAAATGACGAAAATGCCCCTGCAAGAATCTGCTGTAACTTGTATTTTTAATAAAAACGCAGCAGTTTGACCATCGGTTTTGACCCGCTATATCACGTTTTCGTGACTTTGACCAAAAAGAGATTTTATAGAAAACATTATTCCGGACAACTTTCGTGTTTCGCCGGAAGGCCGAAACGGACTCGAAAGTGCCCAAAATGGCTGTCGAAAATCAGATCAGCAAGCAATTTACTAAACATAGCTGTTTGCAATTTATAAGTTTTTCAAAACTTGTTTTCGCCGTAACTTCTTCGTTATAAGGAGTTACGGGACGTTCGAATTATCGAAACGTACATTAGGACGAACTCTATCATATTTCAACATCAAAAATCAAATTTTATGAATTTTTGAACCTCGTTTTGCGTGCTAAACTTTTTGTTAGAATTTAACTTTTACAAAACTCGCCAAAACCATTTTTCAATCCAAAAACTCATTCACAATATACCCAAAATGGTCTATAAACTACACCCAACTCAATCAATCATCCAATAACCAAATCTAACTAGTCGGCGCAAGATTCAATTCGGACTTCATCACATATAATATCATAATCAATCAAACAACAAAATAAACATAATCACAAGTAATTACATACTTACAACAACACTATAAGTGTTGGTTTCGACTTCCTTTTGGCCTCGAACTCACGAACACGGACACAAACACGAACCCAAATCCATTTCTAGCTAACCCAACTTGTTTATAACACAATCTAGCTTCAATAAACACCTTCTTATGTACGAAATTAACCCAAATCAACCCGAACATAATTTCTTCAAAAACCGATTGCATGTTAACTTTACTTAGTGGGTTTTGTAGAAGATTAAACAAGGATTACAATGGTATAAATGGATTGTATTGCATGTCGGAATTTTGGCCGGAATATTGTGGTGTTATGGTGGCCGGTTCGTGGAGCTCAAAAGGGGAGGGAGGAAAACAATTTTTGGTAAAGTGTAAAATGAAACATAAGCCTCCTTTTTATAGAAAATAAATTAGACATTTTGGCATAAATGGTCCCTCCTTCCATGTTATTATTTTAAAACTAGTACAAGGGTGTTTCTTTCGGGTTTATAACCGGCCATAGACTCGGGCTAAAACACTTTCGTAAATATTTGTATTCCGTCACACTAAATTTTAATTTAAAACATTTAATAAGATGTGTATACATTTAAACGCGAGTCCGGCTCAAGACAAGGAACAAAAGACGACATTCGTGAAAATAATAGATTTTCGGTCTTAAGAATAATAACGGGATGCGTCGTAAATTTTAACGATGCTCAAAACGACTAACGAACGCGTAGTCAAACGTTGACTCGCGAAACGTTAAAAATAAAATTTTCAAATTTCCGTTCACCATAAAATAAAAAAATAATTAATTACGACAAATAAAAATTTAAATGTCGACGTTCGCTTACGAAAACTCGTAAAATAATTATTATGACGTCGAACTCGCGATCGTCATACGCGTCGTGAAACTCGGGTGAGCGTCATAAAACGCTGTGAATCCTACGGGGTTGTACATTCCACCCCGCCTATCTCCATAAGGAGCGCCGTCCTCGGTGCTCGTCCTTTCTCATTTGCCTTAGTTTCTCTTACGGTGTGACGGCTTCCTTATGACTGCCCCGTCTCACGTGCTCGAACGTAGAAATCACTTGACATAATGCTCTTCTTGACTATTTCGGAGGGGAAAGTCAACAAAACAATTGATAATTATACCAACAAAATAAAGATACAATCGTGGGGGCTCTTATCATAAGAGGCAGAAACAGGTCGCGAAAATATATATTCGACAAAACCAAATTACGTCATTCTAACTTTTATAGTCGCACTCATTGTAAGAAACGATATACGTCACGGAATTATGTTCGATTAAAATAATTATTACTTTGTTCTCATGAGAAAATTTTCTAAAATGGATGATCGATCCAAACTTAGTTGGGGATCATATAAACAACAAAACCAAGTGCACCTTGCTTATCAAAACCAAGGCCGAAGCTTACGTCGTTAATTAAAATCAAAATATATGTCGTACTCTGGTAATGAGTTTTAATTACAACACTACATTCTACCACTCAAACCCAGACTTAATGAACTAAACAAACGTACCAAAAATACATTGTATTTATATGTTTTGCATTTGTATTGTGCAGGAAATGGATATCCAAGAAAAGGAAAAAAATCGAAGCCAAAACGACAAAACCAAGCACGAGAACGAAAAGAGCGTGAAAGAAAAGTCAAGTCAAAGCCAAAAGTCAGCAAAAAGTCAAAGTCAAATCAAGTCAAAGTCAACCTCGGGAAGTGGATTTGGAAAGAGCATCGAAAACCGAACCCGAAAACCTAAACTGCCAAAAGTGGGCCTACCCGTACCCACCTAGTGGGCCCGGGATAGCCCACTTATATCTTATAAAGCCTTAAGCCTTTAAAAAGGCCCAAGTCCTTTTAAAACCATACCCGGCCCAACACAAGCCCAACATCATCCCCTTATAACACTCCACTCCCGTTACCTTTTATAACACCCCCGTTAGTCCTTTAAGGATTAACGGTGCAACACCAACAAAAACTCCAAGGACCAATTATAAACACTTCAAGGACTACACGTGCAAATCCATAATACACTTTGAGGGGTCACTTTTGCCATTACCCCAAACTCTACCCAGTTCAAAATAGGCGCCAAAAAAACTGTTCATCATTTCCCACACCAAACGTGTGTCTGTCCTCACTACCCGCCAAAACCCCAACATTGTTCCCCTTTCTTCTCCACTTTGTCTACACACCCCACACCTTATCCCACCAATTGCCACCTTGGCAATCCCTTGCATTTCTATTCGTCTATGAAAGAAGACAAAGAATGAATGGACAAGATCATTGAGCTTGGGGACTACTCAAAATGGAGGGCTAAGATTGATTTGAGACTTACCTCACGCAAGAAGCACAGCTTGAGCCCTCTCAGCAAAGAAACACAGGACCTAGAATATTCTTAAGCTTAGTATAAATAGGTTCCTTGTAAGCCCCGAATGAAGCACTTAGTCTTTTTATCTAGTGAATGTTTTCTTTCAGCAAAAAATTAGTGTAACCTTTTAATATTGTAATGTTTTGTTTTTGAATTAATAAAAATCAAGTTTTAGTTAAAATTTCTCCTTTTAAGAATTCGTGTTCTATTGTTGACAAAAGTGTTTTAAAAGCTCTTTATAAGCTCTTATATAACTATCATTAACCTGTTTTAACTTAATAGCAAAAGTGTTAAGAAAAATCACAAAAACCCCACCCTTAAATTACCACAGCATTTGGATGATAAGCTAGCAAGGGAAGAGCTTATAGACCTCACTAGCTTGTCTTTTTGACAAGCTAAAGCTTGTAGATTGCTTTTTATACCCTTGTTTGTGCAAGGGGCTTGTAAGTTTTCATTTTTAACTTTTATAGCTTATTTACTGTTGTTTTGCTTATTTTTCTCATTGTTTGCCTTTTACTTGCTTAATTCTGCTTATCTTGCTATTTTAGTCCTTATTATGCTTATGTTGCTTTATATTTAGTTTAGAATTAATTTGGTTAAGCCTTTCATGAAAACTGCCTTAAACAGCCTTTTATTGCTTATTTATGTTTGCTTATTTTATGTGCTTATTTTTGAGTTCCATCTGCTTATTATTGTTTTATCTTGATTGTTGTTATCTGTGTTTAAAATTCTTTGCTTGTTTCTTCAAAATTCAGCTTAAAAATTTGATCTTAAAAAGTTAAATGGGTGTTTGATTTAACTATAATAATGGGTCAAAAATGGTTTCAAAACCGATTGGGTCATTCAGCCAACTTTCACTAGTCTTATTAGGTTGTTATAAGTAGTTTTTTTAGATATCATAATGCAAAAGTCATTTTCAAGGTGTTAAGTGTCCAAGTTTTGAATCTGTGAGCCTAAATCTTGTTTAATCAGCTTATTTGGTTAAGTCTTTTAATCTTGTGAATGTGAGATGTATTTTGAGCTGGTTTGAGTTTTAAAACAAGTTAGGAATCAAGTTAACTAGGTCTGCATTGCTGTGTTTTTTTTTTGGTCCAATCTGTCAAAATTTTTTAAGTATTTAAACTTTGAAGATCAGTTTTTTTTAATTGCTAATTCTTGCTTATCCTTAAGTTCAAAATGATTTTTGATTAATGATAATTGTTTTTTGATGTCCAAATTTTATCTGTTTAGTGGCTTATTTTTAAGCTCAAAGTTGGTGTTTTTTAAAACCCTGGCCCTGCACCAGGGCATTTTAGCACTTTTCATTGGTCCTTTTCATTGCTTATCTTTCTTTCAAACCATTTTTTATTTGTTGTTTTAGAAAGCCAATAAGCTAATCTTTAAGATGGTATAAGCCTATATCCCATCAGGATCCATTTTGTTACTTTATTTTAAGACTAAAAGTGACTCCTAAGGCTGTTTGGTAAATCAATTTTTGCCAAAAGCTAAAATTGCTTATCTGAGCTTATTGGCCCATTATATCTGCTTAAGTTAGGTTCATTCATGCTTATTGGGTTAGTTTTAAGTGTTTCTAGCTTATTTACTTTGAATTAGAGCTTATTAGGATTTTTAGCATAAAACTTTAAGTATAAAAGTCCTTTTTAGCACTGCTATCATTTAGCTTAGTTTATGCTTATTCTGTTGGCTTATTTTTGTTCCTTGAGCTTATTAGATAGATCTTATTACTTGTGATAGCTTAGTTGTAGTTGCTTATTTGTGCTCAAGTAGCCAAACAGTTTAGTTTTTTTAGTCTTTAAGTCTTTGAAATCTGTTAGTCTTTCATTGCTTATTTGTGTGCTTATTTTTGGCTTATATAAAAAGTGTCTTTGCAAAAGTTTCTTATTTTGAGCTTAACTTAAAAGTTGTAAAAAATGGCAATAAAAAAATATGTTGGGGAAGGGGGAAGTCCCAAGTGAGCCAAGGCTCGAACCTGAGACCTCAACCCCATCAACCCAACATATTTAACACCAACACCCGCTACCACACATGCCCTTGGGACTTTTGCGTTATACTTTGCAATCCTTTATCATTTTTTTGAGCTCCTTTAGTTTATATAAGTCGTAGCTTATTTTAGTTTTTTAGAGCTTATTTGATAAGCTGGGCTAACCAGCTTATTTTTCTTGCAAACTTTACATCATTTAGGACTTTTAGGAATTTTTTTCATAATTTTTCAAACTTATTTGCTATTTTTCTTCATTTTCCGTAGTTTAAAATCTTAAAAAATCATTTAAAAATAGAAAATAAATTCAGAAAAATACAAAAAAATAGTTTTTAGTTTTAGAATAAATACTTTTAGGTTTACAAGTTTTAAGATTATTTTTATCACTTTTAGATTTTAATTTTCATTTTTAGCTTTTTAAATTAATTTTAGAAAATAGATTTTTATTATAAAAAGTAGTAAAAAATATTTTTCTGTGTTTTTATCACTTTTTAGATTTTTCTAAGGTAGAAAATCATTTTTTAGAATTTTTAGGGATTAATTTGTCATTTTTTAGGATTTTAAATAGATTAAATTAGTTTTTAATTCATAAAAAATTATTAAAAAGCAAAAAAATATAAATCTTTTTTTAGAAAATTTTCTTTTGTCATTTTTAGGTTTACATGCAAAAATTTCTTGTGTAGGGTTAAAATTTGAATAGTTAATAAATTAGACGCGTTTTTAGGACTCCCGTTTTACATTTTTAGTTTAAATTAGTTTGCCTTAATTGTTTTTATTATAGATTGCCTTAATTTTCTCATAGCACTTTTATAGTCGCGTTCTTCATAAGGAACAATATACGTCACGGAATATATCTGATTGAAATAATTATTACGTCGTTCTCCTGAGAAATTTTCTAAAATGGATGATCGATCCAAACTTAGTTGAGGATCATATAAACAACAAAACCAAGCACACCTCGCTTATCAAAACCAAGGCTGAAACTTACGTCGTTAATTAAAATCAAAGTATATGTCGCACTCAAGTACGGAATTATACCAATATTCAAAACCGAGAATATGCTTCGTTACCAAAAATCCAAAACACACGTCGCTAACTAAAACCAAGATAGACGTCACTAATCAAATTCGATATATATACTCATATCATTACCCAAATCAAAATACTCATCATTATTCAAAACCAAAATACACATGTCGTCTTTCCGATCTCATTCAATAATGCCTCACTGGTTGCGAAAAATAATCCGAAACACATTAGATCTCCTAATTATCTTACGATATTGTTACACATGCCCACATAATCACATAAGTACCTATTGTACGCTCGCCATCTTTTACATGATGACTCGATGAATTGGCCTCATACTAAGGCATTCATCACGCCCGCTTTTAACCAAGCATTGGCGACTATTATCACATATCGTATTCGCTTCCCTTTGAAGCTTTTGGCATAATTATTCATTCTAACACTTAGGTTTATACCCCTCCGGTCACATTTTCCTCATCGTACCGAGCTTGCCACAAAGTCAAGCCACCTCGACGATAATTCCAACATAAACACGGCTAATTCTAATTCGTCTACACTTACTCTCATGGGTACTTCAAGACACAATCATCAACAAGACTTTCGGCGATGTCCACCCACCTTATTACGTCCTAAATTCTCACTTGGGTGATTACACCCATTTACTTACAACCTAAGTCGCATCACTGGCCACGAAAAAGTGACATGAACGCTCACTACCATTTAAAGCACATAACACATATAGCACATATTCCATATAATTCGGCGGCGACAATCCCGCTACAACACATAATGTCAAATGACAAATTTAAAATCGATTATGAATACAATGAGCATCATGGACTTATTGCTCGTTCGACAAAAATCAAAAATTTCAACGTTTCTTCATGGCGATTAGTTTCGTTGGCTTGGTCCCTTCTCATCGCGTAGCATCATTGATGAATCAAATCATCAAGTCGAAATATTCACATTACTAATTTAATACCGCTCGACTTAAGACGTTGGTTATTTTGGTTGTTCCTCCAGTGATGGAAACGGACGTTACCATTTAGCTAGAATCTCAATCATTCGCCACTCTTTACACCCTTGGATCGTCACGTCCCGGAGTAAGGGCCACTACACTTAACCGTAGGTCAAGTGTCGTATAGTGTCTCATTAAAATCTTGGACAAGTCATCAGTTTATACTTACGACTAACTACCACTATATTCCATTTCAGGAAAATGTCTTCTTCACTGGCCAGCAGATGATACTTTAAGGCGTACATACATCCAATGTAGGAGAAGTCTTCTCCATTCTCATTTCCAAACCCTCGGATAACCATCTCAGCTTACACCCACCTTAGGAATCTTTACATCTATCAAGGTGATTCTTCTAGTGTCGATATCCGGTTTAACCTTGATAGCTCAAATCTATCATTGCTTACTAGCATACCGACTATACTTGGTTTTGACCCCCCCCCCATATTTCGTAACATCACCGCTCTAGATACTACGATACTAATCATTACTCCCTCTAGGACACACTCGTTCGAAACAATACGTAGGTATTCCGCTGGAAAAAGACTCGGTCAAAATGGCTCGCATGAGACTCCTCTCCATGCAGCGATAAGAATAGGGGGGGGGGGGTGGGGGGGAGTTACTGCATAAGAATCGTAGTAGGTAAAATATTTTCTCCTTCCGGAAGCTTGACCCAAAACATTCATCTAATTACAAGCGTTTTAAGGGTGATAATTATTTGACATAGCGCGATTCTTCTAAATTATGCATAGCTTGATCAATGTTATGCAGAATTGAGGACCAGACGAAATATGTCCTTTCCTTGTCAAAACATTTCTCTTTCCATACGTACACAGTTAAATTTTTTTCAAGAAAAAGTTTCAAAGTGTAAATATCAAGTTATTTCAAAAGGAGAGAAAAGAAGATAGCACACCTTCATTCTTATATTTAAAAAAAATATTCTCATCATATGTAAAAGAATATTTGTATTTAAGATTTGAACATAGGGTCAGTTTATGAAATTTGAAAACACATTTTTCCATTGTTTACACAAACAAATTTATACAACATGACAATATGATTCGCTTGCAACGATATTTGTTCAACACACAAATTTGTTATTGCAATTCACAGTTTTAAAATCATCGATTCACAAAACATCATTAGATACAGTTTGGTCAACGGTCACAGTAAGTTTCAAAAGTAATACCCATCATTGGGACTATGCAAGCAGGTAAATACAATGCGAAGATTTGTCAATTGAAGTACCAACGCTTGGGGTCAAATCAAATTCTCACAAGCGAGTGCCTCAGGGGTAACCACGACCTCCTAGCTTCACTCATAGTACAAACTATTACATGGACATCTCCTACTAACTATAACGAGAACAATTACAACATTGTAATAGCAACGCCGGAATTACATACATACATACAATTATTCTCCAATAAGGGATACATCATTGGCTTTCAAAGCCAGTACATCCAACCGTAACGGTTCTAAGTCTCCAATACATAAACTACATATACATGAACTCTTAGAGTTCTAAATCAAAATGTATTAGTAAGAATGCACGTTCACCTTGCGCTGACACGATAAAACTCTAGGACAATCATAATACTCAATCCAAGGACCTAAATCTTGGAATCCTCCTACTTACTAGTACTGTGGACGGTAAAAGTATGAGGTTTTTGTCTACGAAAAGATTTCGATTATAATTTTCTAGAACGTTGGCCCAATGCCAAGAAGTTCAGAAAAGGGGGAATTACCATTTTTGCCACATACTTCTATCCAGCTGCCTTTTTCCAAAATTTTTATCGCTACTAACTAATCGAGTGTATCTCTAAACGTGCGTCCGCATAAGCCGAAAGACCGCTCAAATCTATGTGTGTTCAATATCCAGAACTTACTGTTTTTCATATTAAGCTTTTATTTTTTTTTTATATTTTTAAATTATATAGTGTTGTGATATAAGTTTTGAACTATTATATTCAAATTCTGGTCTCAATTTTTGATAGTTTGTCATTTTTGCGATATCTCATAGTCGGCTTCGACAGGACTCCATCCAAATATTACATGCACCTAAGAGGTTTCTCTTCCTCCTAGTCTAAATTCCCAGGTCTTCATAGACCAAAAATATTTTAAAACATACCCAACAAGCTGCTATCCCAAAGCAATCCCCAAAGAAATTTTGACAAATTTTTGTAGTTTACGAAAATGAGTGTAATTTGAAACTTATTGATGCTTTTGATGTGAAACCAATTGGAGGTGATAGTCCTAAGAGCCTTCTACAGATACCTAAGTTTTCTTTTGAAAAGTTATTACAAAAATATGGAGTTATACTCCTTTTCCCAACGGTATACCAAATTTGACTAGTTTTAGTAAAACGACGATATCTCACTCATCGGAGCGAGATATGACTTATCACAAAGAACCACATACACTTAAGACATATTGCCCACATCATTTTGCGATTTCTCAGGTGCCTTAAGACCAAAATAATTCACAATCAACCCCACAACCTGCTGGTTACAAACTGCCGTCAATCATTTTCAAAATCCAATCAAAACACCATTTTAATTCCTTCAAACGCCAATACAAAGCCATACCCAATGACTTAACACTCTTTCAAACACATCAACTCATGGGTTTCCAGACCCGAACGTTTCAAGACTTACTAAGTAGAGGTCGACACGAAAGAATCAAAGCACAACACACCAACTTTATTCGAAAGTTCCAAAAATAGACGTTTCCAAACGACACGTTACGCGAGAATAAGTTAATAACCGTTTTCCAAAACAATGAAGGGTTATGGGATGACATATAAAAGTCGCACTCCCATCAACTGAAAATTTTCAAAACAATAGGTTACGAAACAACATATGCGATTCAAAAGCAACGGGAAAATATTCAAACTCGGAGTCGAACAATAAGTCACCCAATGGGATCGACAAACTACGACGAATCAACATCACCAAAAGATGAAAAGTAAAGTCGCGAAAAAGTTTCGAAAATAATCGTATAACAACGATGTTTTCATCACGTATCAAAATAATTTTATCATATCGCATCGAAATGTTTAAAGAAATTAAACTCTTCGCAAGAAGCGAATATCAAGATATATATAATCGTATACCATAAAACGGATGCCGTATATATATCTATATTCATATATATAATTATTACTTGTACCAAGTGTCATCCACTTGTTACGCACATAATATGCAATCAAATATACCACATAAGGCTTCTAAGGATCGGGAACGATGCGCGCGCGGATATCGGACAACGGTGAAGGACTCGTGAAAATTTTCCGAAAACAGTTGTAGTCCAAGTTTTGTAAAACGACTTAGTTCACTACAACTCGTGCTCTGGTACCACTCTGTAACACCCCCAAACTACGATACGTGGGGTGCTACTTCGTAATACATGCACACGAGTCCCAGTAAACGTTCAAAGATACGTTTATAAAACACAATTTCATTTATTAGAAAGATCAGAGTTACATAGGTCCCAATACCAACGTAGAAAGTTTATTTCTAAAAGTCACAACACGACTTGATTTCTAAAACATTAATTTAGTTTATGACACTACTTCACCGAGACACCGTCCTTGATATCCGCGTTCCGTCCCGTCCAGGCATCAACAACAATTAACCTAGGATACATGCTTAAAAACGTCAACAAAACGTTGAGTGAATTCATAGAGTTTACACATTACAGTTAGAACGCATATTTGGTTCAAAAAACATATAGCATTGCTCGCGAGACAAGTTATATATAAATAATGAATTCCAACTAATGAGCCCGTGTATCGAAACTTAACACATTCATCCCGTAGGACGAATAATGACCGGGAAGTATGTCACTTCCCCAAATACTAACCACAAAATGTCCGTTCAGGGTGCTCACCTATGGATTCAAACCCCGGACAGGGCTGTCAAACCCAATAGATCTATTTAATGCATTAGCGTTCACCATTAACAAGGCAACTAATGGTCACACAGTAAAAGGCATATACTCAATATTGAATGAATCATATTTAGTATCAAAACATATTGCGTTCTCATTTTCACAAAACAGCAAGTATCCCCCTCACGGGTTTAAAAACATTTAAGACACTTAAAAGCGAGGCTATGAACACACCTTGAGCGAAGCCGAAGATTAAATAACCGATACAATCACGAACTACTCGATGACGAGCTCAACCGCGACCTATAATTTATGTCGTTTATTTTTATGTCGCTTCGATTACTATTGTGTAATGTATAATCCAACGATGCGTCATCGTATCAAAAATCATATATATATATATATAGTGGTGTTATGGGAGTGGTGGTCGGCCGGATATTTAGAGGAGGAGGGAGAGACCAAAATTTTTGTAAAAGAGAAATAGATGTGTGTTTGTGTCTTATATTTATAGAAATTAAGTTTAGGAAATTGACACTTCTAGTCCCTGATCTTTCAAATCTTTATAAAATATAACACATAAGTGTTTGTTTCGGTCCAATACCGGCCATAGGCTCGGGATTATATCTTTGTGACTAAATTTATTTCCGCTACCTTTTCTTGGTTTAAAACATTCATTAAAATGTGTACATTTTAGAACGTGAGTCCGGCTCAAGACAAGGAACAAAAGACGACATTCGTAGAAATAATAAATTTACGATCTTAAAAATAGTAACGAGATGCGTCGTACATTTTTGCGATGCTTGAAACGGTTAACGAACGCGCGGTCAAACGTCGACTCGCGAAACGTCAAAAATAAATATTTTAAATTTCCGTTCGTAATAAAATACAAAAATAATTATTTACGACAAATAAAAATTTAAATGTCGACGTTCGCTCACACGAATTCATAAAATAATAATTATGACGTCGAACTCGCGATCGTCATACGCGTCGTGAAACTCGGGTTGTTACATGAAATCCTGTTAGTACAGGTGTATGTTGATGATATCATCTTTGGGTCTACAAAGAAGTATTTATGTGTTGAATTTGAGCAGATGATGCACAAGAGATTCCAGATGAGTTCTATGGGGGAGCTCACTTTCTTCTTAGGGTTGCAGGTCATGCAGAGAAGTGATGGAATCTTCATCAGCCAAGACAAGTATGTGGCTGATATATTAAAGAAATTTGATTTCTCCTCAGTGAAGACAGCAAGCACTCCGATAGAGACTAACAAGGCATTGCTCAAGGATGCAGAAGCTAAGAATGTGGATGTTCACCTATACAGATCAATGATTGGATCATTGATGTACTTGACAGCTTCTAGACCTGACATAATGTTTGCTGTTTGTGCTTATGCAAGGTTTCAAGTTACTCCTAAAGTCTCACATCTTAATGTTGTAAAGAGGATCTTTAGATACTTGAAAGGTCAACCTAAATTGGGCCTTTGGTATCCTATGGATTCACCATTTGACTTGGAAGCTTTTTCTGATAGTGATTATGCTGGAGCCAGCCTTGACAGGAAATCCACAACAGGAGGTTGTCAATTTCTTGGCAAAAGGTTGATTTTATGGCAATGTAAGAAGCAAACTATAGTTGCCAATTCTACTACTAAAGCAGAGTATGTTGCTGCTGCTAATTGCTATGGGCAGGTGTTATGGATCCAAAATTAAATGCTTGATTATGGGTTCAACTTCATGAACACCAAGATTTACATTGATAATGAAAGCACAATTTGTATTGTGAAGAATCCAGTGTTTCATTCTAAAACCAAGCACATTGAAATAAGGCATCATTTCATCAGAGATTCTTATGAGAAGAAGTTGGTTCAAGTGATCAAGATTCACACAGACCACAATGTTGCAGATCTTCTCACAAAGGCTTTTGATGTTAGCAGGTTTACCTTTCTGATTGCTAGCATTGGATTACTTAATCTCTCAAGCATTGTTTAAGAGGAGGTTAATTAAGATTGGATGAAAGGAAATGTAACATTCAATAGAAGTGGATGAAGGGTCAAGACAACCCATTGATCCCCAACACACATTTACATCTGCTCAACTCTCTAATGAAGAACCAATCACTGTTTTATAATCATATCAACTTCAAAAGACTCAAAAACCTAGGAAAGCCAAAAGGACCACTGAGATATCTCAGTCTAGTGGACCTATTCACCTTGTTGCAGATGAGACTGTCTATAAGGAGTGGGAAGACAGAATGGAAAGGGCTGCCACTACTGCTTCTAGCTTAGAAGCAGAGCAGGACAGTGGTAACATAAATAGGACCCAATCCATGGCAACACTTAATGAATCTTTCCCTCAGGGAACTGATACAAGTAGTGGTCCTAGGTGCCAAGATACCATATTGCGGGTTGCAGAAGCTTAAACTAGGTTTGAGGCTGCATCTAAACAGTCCAATGATCCACCTTTCTCAAGAGTTAACACACTTAGAAGTGAGGAAGACAACATAAAAACAGAAAGAGAGTTGTGTGATAAAAACAGAAAGAGTGAATTGGTGAGAAAAAGAAATGAGAGATTTAGTGAGCTGAAAAACAGAAAGAGAGATTGTGAGAATCTAAATTTATGATGGCAATGCTTAACACTGCCAGGCATAAACTTAACACTGCCAGTATTAAGTTAGTACTGCCAGGAATATCTTAATACTGCTGGGTAAAGTTAATACGGCTGGACTTAAAGATAGTACTGTTAGGCTAAAATTAGTACTGGTGGGTGACCGTTAGTACTGTTTGAGGCATAACAAAATTTCCTTAATTAAATATAGCTGTTGCGAAATTTCCGCCAACAACTTCGTCTATAGGTTTGACTAATTTAGAGAATTCATGATCTTTCTATAAAATCATTAGCTTTCTTCATGATAAGAATAAATTTCATTCAGTCAGTCAAATTAAAACCCTAAGTGCTCTCTATATAATCTCAATTAACTTTACCAAGCTCACATACTCTCATATATAAATATATCCCAGAACCCTAATCTAACTTCTCTTCATCAAATGGCAAATTTGGATTTCTGCGACAAGTACAACATGGTTGCCTACTTACAAAAGTCAGAAGGAAGTGAAGGATTTCATCAGATAATTGATTTTCTCACTACAAGTCACATTAGGTATGCCCTCACTGAAAGTCCAACTATTTATGTCTCTCTCATAGAACAGTTTTGGCAAACTGCTTCTGCTAGCACACTTGAGAATGGAAACATAGAAATCACTACAACAATATATGGGAAAGTCAAGGTTGCATCTGAGGCATCTATTAGAAGACATATCAAGTTAGAAGATTTTGATGGTATTAGCACTTTGCCTACTTCAAAGTTTTTTGAGCAACTTGCTCTAATTAGGTATGTGTCTAATTCTGATAGCTTAACTTTTCAAAAGGGACACTTTTCTCCTCAGTAGAAATTTTTGATTCATACCATCCTTTACTGCTTAAGTCCTAAGAAAACTGCTTGGGAACAGTTTAGTAGCAATATAGAAACTGCTATCAGCTCCTACTTTAACTACAAAACTTTTTAGCGATATGAAAAGAGGATTTTCTGGGAAACACACACCTTTGTTTCAAAGTATGCTGGTAATTCAAGCAGCAAAGGGTGAAGGTTCAAGACATCCTTCTGAACCCCAACCACCTCCTTCTACTGCTCAACCTACAAATAAAGAACCAATCCCTACTGTTGTATCATCATCACACCAAAAGACTCAAACACCTAGGCAAGTCTTAAAAGAGGTCACTGAGTTACCTCAAACTAGTGAGCCTATATCCAATGTACCAGATAAGGCTGTCTATGAGGAGTGGGATGACAGAGTGGGAAGGGTTACCACTACTGTTGCTAGCTTAGATGCAATACAGGCTAGTGGTAACATCACTAAGACCCAACCCACGACAATACCTAACGTGCCTCTTTCTTAGGAAATTGGTACAGGTGGTAGTCCCAGGTGCCAAGAAGCCATGGGGGGTTCCATTGCTCAGACTAGGTCTGAGAAGGTACCTACATAGTCTTATGATTCACCTTTCCTAAGAGTTAACATACTTAGAAGTGATGAGGGCAGTATTACACTACATGAATTGACAGTTCTATGTACACAATTGTCAAACAAAGTAGAAAGCTTAGAGACAAAATTGAAGCAAACAAAACAAACCTATGGTGCTGCTTTTACTAAACTTGTCAAAAAGGTAAAGAAGTTAGAGCAGACTGTCAAGACAAGCCAAGCTAGAAGGAGAGCCAAAATTATTGTTTCAGATGATGAAAAGGATTCAGAAGATTCTTCCAAACAGGGGAGGAAGATAAATGAAATTGATCAAGATCCTGATATTACATTGGTACAACATGATGTAGAGATTCAGGGGAGGTATGGACAAGAAATGGAGTTTGAAACTAAAGTTTATACTACTAAAGATGTTAGTACTGCTGGTGCATCAGTTACTACTGCTGGTGCTTCTATTAGTACTGCCAGTCCTCCAAGAGTTTCTACTGCGAAGATCATTAGCGTACTCTTGCTAACACTATGTATAATAGGAGGAGAGCAGCCAAATACACAGGTAAAGGCTACAAGAAAGGGGATGAATGTTGAAGCTCTGCAAACCAAATATCTAATCATTGACTGGGAGGTTTACACTAAAGATTCAAGAATGTACTGGAAAATCATCAGGGTAGGTAATCATACAGAGGTATATCAGATTTTTGAAGATATGCTAAAGTATTTTGACAGAGATGATTTAGTAAAACTATAAAGCCTGGTTCAAGAAAGGTTCAACTCAACAGATCCTACAGAAGATAAAGAAATTGAGCTCTAGGTAGAGTTGAAGAGGTTGTTTTGAACCTGATGTTGAGTGATGATTATGGAAAGTCTCAGAAACAAGTTCATGATATACAAAGAGACTTGTATATACATTGGAAGTGCAATCATGTATCTACAAAGGATGGAATTGACATCTACATGCTAGTAGAGAAGGAGTATCCTTTTTCAAGAGGTGTTCTTACACAGATGTTGGTAGCAAAGCTCTTGGTGGAACAAAATAATGAGATGTCCAGAGAACTTCTTAGGAAGATATTCATGATGGCTAAAAGACCAAGAAGGTAAAGTGTTTGGAAAAATCCTCTCAAGGTTTAATTCAGAGAAACTTGTAGATTTGGATGGCAATCACAAGTTTAAGGGAGGATTGTTAGGAATTAAACTTATCTTACTTAGTACTGCCAAGGGAAGAGTTAGTACTGACAAGCTTAGTTAGTACTGATAGTGTTATAGTTAGTAATGCCGAAACAAAATGTTAGTACTGTTAGTTATATAATTAGTACTGCTAAAGTGATATGCATAAGATATATTAGGAATAGATATGCATTGATCACTTGACGCGTTTTGTAAGCCCATTTAGGGTTTCCTTGGTGTAATAAAAGAAACCCTAAGGCTAGATCTAGATATCAGTTATCAGATTAGTTTTTTCATAGTTTTGTATAGCAATCAAGTATAGTAATCATAGTTATGTTGGTAAATCAATAGTTTCAATAATATTGAAATATAGTAAAATGTGTTTTAATGTTTCTTGTTCTTCTTAGTATTACAAACTAGATTTTGCATAGTTTTGTGATTACTCAATCTTAGTTTCTAACTAAGATGTCTGGATCTATCCAAATACAACTAACTTTAACAAGCTAAGAATGACCTGTCAAAAGGGATTAACATAGTCCACTTAACCAAAAAATTTACGAGAACCGTGAAAAAGATAGGCTCGGAGGTTTGTAACAAGGGTAATCCTGCACTAAAGGTGGAGTGCATGGCAAGGGTGTGGGGATAGTATATATCGTGTGAACACATAACATTACAGGTTTAAACATGGGTTAATCCTAATGCCTCTTATCAAGCAAATCCTAACACTTACTATGCGGTCTCAGGATGCATATCAAAAACAAGTTCTAGAATTTAATATACTACCGGTACACTCTCATAATCCTAAAGTAACCAATTCCAATGTTCCAAAAAAGGTAACAAAACCACGCGTACACATCTGTAACGACAAAATAGAAACACATGATTGCTCACTCCTTAACTCGAACAAGCTAAAGGTATAACATCTAAGGGCGAACCTCACATTTTAGGGGTGGAATTTGAGGGTTTTTGTGCTAGTAATATAAATTCCTATCCATGAGACGCTCTTAATACTTGGTTTTCGTCGGTATGTGTCATAAATTTTTTTAAATTTGGGTCAAAATTACCTATTATGCTATGTTTTGATATATTACCTATCATTTTAAGGACAAAGCAAATGTCAAATGAAAGAATAGTTTTTAAGGCTATTTTCCCCCTACACTTAAGTTGAACATTGTCCCCAATGTTCTATGAAAGTACCCGTAAAAACAAATTAAAGGGAATAGAAAACAAGGAAAAGAAACTAGTATTCCCCTAGTTTGCTCGATGATGGAGAAGAAACATGCGATAACTGGTTAAATCGTCCTCCAAGAATCATCCAATGAAACTTCCTAAGAACTTCCAAGCTTTTTCTCATCAAATATAACCTGTAATCAAAGACAAAGACAACTATACCAAACAAAAAATGTGCGATATACAAATATACAACGTGAATTTAAGGTTTGACTCGATAAAGCAGTAAAGATAGGATGAGAGAATTGTCAAACTCATTGGTTTTGCAGGTTTATTATAGAAGAGTACATATTTTAAATGTTATGCAAATTTTATTTTCATAAATAATTAAAAACTTTAAGTTTTCTAGACCTGGGCTTTTGATGCCGTCAGGGATATCCTGACCCCGTCACATGTGTCGTGGTGACGGCGTCGTGTGTAAATCGTGACGCCGTCTCCACGTTCTGTGAAAATGAAATTTTTATTTTTAATGAAAAGTTTCCTGCACTTGATTCCATAAGTTAATTCCTGTACAAATAGCTGCATAAAACCTGAGATTTGACAATTTACTCATATAACTCAAAACTGACGCGAATTAATCTAAACAATTTATTTAGCGTGTTTGAACTTGGTTCTAAAAACCGGATAAATTCCCATACACTTATTATTTGCAAAATACCTTTGATTGAAATTAAGACGAGGTTAAAGACAAAACAAAGCATGATTACAAGATAGAGTTCGAACATGATAGAATAAAATGAAAAGAATAAAACATAAGACACTCCTAATATGTGATAAAGGTAAATATTGGGTTGCCTTCCAAGAAGCATTTTTCTTTATTTTACGAGTCTTGTAGCTAGACTCGAAGTCACACATCCTTACGTGACTTCATGAATGCTCACATGTCCCTGAATGAGCCATTCTTTCATACTTTCATCCACTTGGTATTCGGGACCTAGGTTTAAGCAATTTTAGTACATGAATTTATTCTTTTCATAGGGGTGTCTGAGTCTGTTTATCAAATCGTTTTGGTTAAGTTCTAACAGTGGTGGGACCTTACTCCAATTAAAGTTCTTGAGCCTAGGTATTGTACGTGGCTTCCTATATGCGTATGTGTCAAAGATTTTAGTGAATGAGACCAATCCTTTAGCGACGTCATATTCGAGCTTAGTGATTTTTCTAAAGGGTCTGCCCATCAAGACTTCAGCCATGTCGCTCATGATAAACTCTC
>BQNB010037618.1:37402-49319 GCA_026074375.1 Tanacetum coccineum
TACTATAGTTGTCTTGGATCTATCCAATATAACTAAGCTTTAACAAGCTAAGTAAGATCTATCAAGAAGGGATCAACAACACCATTTGTATAAGTCCTGCATTAACATAAAATATTTATAATTTAATCAAATAACCAAATGATATCAACAAAAACTGCATACACATTTACTATTATTTCTAAAACACATCGCGCACAATCATTCCTGGTATTAGCAGTTCCAAGCTACAGTGGTTAATGTGGTACCGTCTATCGAAATCATCATAGCCAAGATAACAATGTCATTCCTACTTTTCAGACTCCAAAATAAGACCATCATATCAAACAAATACTTTTAAACAAATAAATATGTTCTTTTCACCACCCTATCAAACTCTTATAAGGCAATGAAAGACTATATTTTACGAACCCGACACCTAAACGATGCAACCAAAATTGGTAATGATCGTTTAAAATTAAAAAAATATTAGGAATCTGGCTCACACATTTTAATGGTCACAAAACACGTTTCCATTTTACGTCATCCCAATACTTATGAGATACGCATTTATCAGCACAATTTCCATACAACTTGTAGAAGCGTGTAAAATCATTACCACATACAACTTACTGATAAGTTACAAAACTTTATAAAATCATCAAGGATGTCTACTACCTATGACATTTCCGACCGCACCTTATCTATAGCCGTAAATTACATATAGTTAAGATGAGCAACCATGGGTTAATGATATAACACGCCATAGAAAGGCTCTTTATCTAAATCCCCTTTTTCATATATTGCATTAGCTCAAATACTGCATCGGCTACTAATTTAACTTTTTGACATACGAACATTAGAGACCCGAAACGACAAAAAATCACATCATTTTGCGCCACATAACAATATGGCCCAAAGATCTTTAAAACGAACTAAAAAGCATTTAGTTTTAACAAAAAAGACCGTAAACACGATAAGCTCCTGGGAATTAAAATTTTTAAATGCGGACTAAAAATGTCAAGTGGACATACTAATATCGGGATGAGGAAAAATGTGAGAAAACAATATACGCCTTTTCTATGATGCCTGGCTAGAAAAGTAAACCTTATATCGATTTCTCACTTCTCACCCCTTTATTTCTTTGTTCACTTGCCACATCATAATTTTAATCTCACAACGTTAACACATGATTCACCTTACATGCTTAACAAAATATCTAAAACTCTGGTTATTTGTATTAATAACGAACACCAATGCTTATGCATGTAGTTGTATGTGCTTTAAATTTTTTAAAAGCAGAACCAACATGTCTCAGTGGACATACTAATACAGGGATGATGAAAAATCGAGAAAACGATATAACGCTTTCGTACAACGCTTGATAGGAAATATACAACATTATATCAATTTATCGGTTGTTGCTCAACCCTAAATTCGAATGTCCACCTAACATATCTTTATATCAAATTTACCTTACATGCTCGCCCGAATACATGAGACCCTCGTTAACCGTATTAATAACGAACATCAACCATAGGAAAAAAATTATAACAAATGATATTTTGAAATATATCAAAGCAAGAAACAATAATAACCGATAACAAAAAGATCATCCCATAAACCTTATTCTGAATTTAAATGTCATGATTTTAGTGGGCTTCGCATACGTGATAATATATCGAAGTCTATCGACTGTCACAGTAGAGTTGTTGGTCTATGAAGGCGGTGATGAACATATTGGGGAAAATTCCATAGCACGGTATCATATACGTCATTTTGAGAGTGCTGAAATGATGATTTACTTACCTCGATAATTATTGCATTGGGAAATCTGATTATCATTGGCTACCGTGCGTATCACTAAACATCATAGATTTGGCATGTTGATTACTCCGATGATAACTTTATGCTACAGTTGTTTTCGAATCTTCATTATCCCTCCGTGTCAAGCACATGACTTTTTCAAATATTTTTTCCTTTAAGTATGGTACCATTTCTTTTCCATCACTTGTTATTTTTTCATACACATAATAATTACAAGTTTTAGTTTTGTGGTTCAAGTGAATGGTCTTTTTCACTCTACGCCATTACTAAAACATTTGTTAGATATTTTTTCTTTAAGAAGGAGTTGTATGGCCCACATGGTTGTTATCTACCCATAACTATTTTCCTAACTTGAGGTTTAATTTTTATAATGTTTCATCACTCTCCATTATTACCAGGCATATTTGTTGACCCATCGTTCAAGTGTAAGGCCTTCATCCTTTCTACACCATAAACAAGACATTTATTGGATTCAGTTGACGACTTTCTTGATTTGAGGTTCAAGATTAACGTTGTTTATGTGCATTGTAAGGCGTTCATCAATCTAAGCCGTTATCTAAACATTTTGTTGCCCATTTTTCTTAACATTTAGGTTTTTTCTAGCTTACTTTTTTTTCATGTGTGATTTTAAGCATGAAAGTAACGATGTATTACAATTCGCCTATCATAGTTTAGTCAAGTATATTTTTTTATTGTTTGATTGCAAGCACGGAAATTAGAAAGATATTATGTTTAAACTATCATTGGTTGGTCCTGTTTTCTTATTAATGATAATTATGAAGCGAGAGTCGAATGTATGACAATGGCTCTCGATTAGAGCGATAAAGCTAGGTAACTAATGGAAAAAGAGAGACAAATATATGACAATGGCAACCAACATATTTGTAGTTATGACATGAAAAAAATCGTAAAGATTGGCTTTATTTAAAACACATAAGAAATTACATTACAAACACGATTAAATTATTGACTACCTAAGAGAAAGGATCATAAAATCTCTTTGTTGAAACTATTATTTGCTCCTCCCATTGTTAATTTCCTTATTCTGAAACTATATGGCTTTGATCAGGTGTTATATAGTATCTTCATCTTTTTGGTTGTTCAATTTTAAACGTTTGATTAAGGAGTCATATTGTTCAATCAAAAAAAAATTCGTGCCATATTTTCCTTTTTTGCACTCCTCCAAAACATCTTGGGAGACCCTGTGTATGAGAATATTTTTGGTGTTGGTGTTGATGATGGTGATGGAATTCTTGGTGAAAGTAGTGGGTATGGAACTCTTGGTCATTTGCTTTTGTTAGAAGAAGAGGACGACACTATGCTTAAACTTTGTTTATGGATGATGATAATCTTTAAAAGTGAGACTGACAGTTTGTTGGTTATATGTCAACATATAGTTAATGAAACATCGTGACAAAGATCAGAGTTGAACGGTTTTGTCGCAAAATTGGTCTATCAAAACAACATGGCGTTAAAAAATTGATGAGAATAAGATTTTACTAATTAATTTTATCGTCAAAATTTAAAAAAGAATAAAAAATACATTAATGAAATAAAATACATCTAGTCAACATAAAATACGTTTAAATTATAGCTATACATTAAATCTAAAGAGAACTTGAACTAGATTAATACACTAGTTGGAAGAAAATACACCAAATTTGTGGCCGATCATTAAATCCAAAAAAGACTTGAAATTCTTGGATCAACGTCCTCTTCCTCAAAACATGTTACATAACGTAGATGGAAACACATTATGCGTGTGAGGGTGGGTTCCTTTGAAACATCTTTTTTCATAAGCCTTATCGTTGCAAGGAATACATGTGGGGAACAAAACACTAATATTCCCAAACCATATCAGAAACATGGGCGCGCGTATGGTTCCTGTCATAAACCCTAATTTTCTTCACAAGATTAGAGACAGTGGTTATGACCATACTAAAGAATTCATGTCAACTTCACCCCATGAGAAGTAATTAGGGTAAACATCCTGATCCCTTACGGCGTAAAGTGATAAAGACCTCAAAGAGACGAGTTGGATACACGTCTAAGCAAGCATAAAATGATGAATGCCTAGTTTGAGGCACATCCGAACCAAACATAGAGTTTTTACAAAGATCTAAAGGGATGTTTATAAGATATGTGTGGAAATTGGTATAAGTGTTATTATTTTGCCGATTTATAGAGAGAATGTTTATGTGGAAGAGTAATATTCAAACACAGAGAGTATATTTATTGAGAAATTTGCTATTTCAAATGGTATTGATATATCGGGTTTATTAAAATGACGTGACGTTAGAAGTAAATCCCCTTAGTTATATCATTGCAAGATGTCGTAGTACCTATCGCAATGCATCAATTGATATCTTATTGTTATCGATGATATGTAAACGTGTCGTTTTATATCGCTTGACATTGTCGAGATTATAAAAATAGATTTTTAAGATGATCTTATCAGTTTTAAGTTCCCAATGCATGATATGAAGAGAAAAAGAATAGTTTTGATATTTTTGATTTTAAAACATGAGAACTCAAAAAGTGCATTTATAAATCACTTGTGTAAAAAATAGGGCTATTTCTATTTTTACCCCATGGGGAAAGATTGTTTGTGATGTTTGCCCCACACTTTTGTCACTTCCTCAAATGCCCCAGGGCGACCAAGGTGACTTAATAAAAAATTGATAAATGTCCTTCCAAAGCACACTATGTGTAAGTGTACTTTAGTAGGTATGCTTTTTAATACTTTGGGGCGACCCCCGTATTAATACTCGGGGCGACTTCCTGTTGATTTTTGTTGACCAAAAGTCAAACTAAAAACCATGGGGCGGCCAACGTATTACATTAATTACTTGGGGCGACCGGTAGGTGAAAGGTAAAATAATAATTATTTTTTAATACATCGTATTTTCTTCCAACACTTTCTCACCACACAGATTTACATCCTAAATCTAAAATCAATATTCACACACACACTCTTTCTTTAAGAGAAAATCCTAGAAACAATTAGGGTTCATTTCATATGTTGATTACCTTTCGTTATTATTTACCACGATCGTGCATCTGGGTATGAGTATATGGTTTTATCTATTGATGAATATTAGGATGAATCTAGGGATGAACACTTCATTTGAGCGACTGGGTTTATGAGCAGTTTTTTTAGGGGTTTTATTCTGATTAAAATCCATACTTTTCCTATCTAAAACCCTAACTCAATTTATTCTGATGAAAATAAATAGATCTAGACAACTGTAACAAACCTTATATATGTCGATATCAAGGGTATGTTATTCCTGTAAATAATTAATTTATTTTTTTAAATTTGATTTATTTTTATTAAATTTCAATGTATTATGGTTGGATGACTGCTTGTCACTCTATGTTTGAGTGCAAGTGTTTGTTTGGATCAGTTCTTATTATGAGTTATTGTGACTCATTATTACTGCCTATTTTGTTTGCTTATTAAAACTTTTTGGATGATTGCTTATTATGCCTACTTATTAGTTAACTTTCTAAGTGTTTGATAGGCTATCTTAGATACCTTATTATTACTGCTATCTTATGTGCTAGTGGTTGTTTAAACCAGTCCTTATTATGACTTATTGTTTGAACCAGTCCTTAATTTATGTGTTACCTTGTTATAACTGTTTGGATGAGTTCTTATTATGAATGCTGCGTACATTAATTATCTTAAACTGTGTGGATGAGTGCTTAACTGTTTTGATGAGTGGTTATAATGAATGCTTGTGATTTAAGTGTTTGGATGAGTGTTTGCTTATGTTCAAGTGTTAGACGGGCACCTTCATTATGTTTGACACTCAAATCATCTTTTAATCCAAAACAAAAATGACTAGTTATATAAAATTTGGTTTTTTAAAAGTGATAAAGGTTTCGATGTGTTTTAAATGGTCATGTATGTCTTTTAGTGGTTTACGATGATAGTTTTGGGGAACGGTGAAATGAGGTATTTTGTTGCTTATACACCGCCAAAGTATCTCACATGCATTGTTTACGATATTGTGCCTCAGATATCCATTACAAAAAACTGCATGGATATTTTGTACTCTCGATCTAAATGGTGTGTGTGAACGTGATACATCTCTTCCATGGCAACACATCCTATCTTGCACTACTCTTATTAATTGGTAAAGGTAATTGGTTTAAGGTGCTTATGTCTATACTTGTTATGTATGCTTACATTGGTTGTCATGAGTTGTTTTGTATGCCTATATTTGTTATGTGAACTGAATAATTAGTTTTGTACTATTTAATTTTATCGTCCACTTTTATCCGGTCTTAAGGCTCACACAATCATATTATATAATGTATGTGGCTCACTAGGTACCAAGCTTGAAAATTAGTGGGAGCCTTTTGATTCCCCATTTTGGGGAAGACTCTTTCCTTGTAACGAGGACTGAGAACTCGGTTTAATGCTTGTTTGTTGTTACCTTATTATAACCGTATGCCTTATAATTTCTTGTTAAACTGATTACTATAACGGTTTAATGTGTGTTGCATTTGCCTTATAATTTATTGTTAAACTAATTACTATGAATGTTTTGTTATTTATACATTCCTTATGTTAAATGATTTGGATGAGTGCTTAAGTTATGTTGTTACCTTATTATAACTGTTTTGATGATTGGTTATTATGAATTCTTGTGATTTAAGTGTTTGGATGAGTGTTTGATTATGTTCAAGTGTTAGACGGGCACCTTTATTATGTTTGAGACTAAAATCATCTTTTAATTCAACACAAAAATGCCTAATTATATTAAAATATGGTTTTTTAAAAGTGGTAAAGGTTTGGATGTGTTTTAAATGGTCATGTATTTCTTGTAGTGGTCTACGAGGATTGTTTTAGGGAACGACGAAATGAGGTATTTTGTAGCTTATACATGGCCAATGTATCTCACTAGCTTAGTACCATAACATTTCTTGCAAACTTAACACATGCATTGTTTATGATATCGGGCCTCATATATTCATTGCAACAAACTGCATTGATATTGTGTACTCTTGATCTAAATGGTGTGTGAAAACTTGAGACATCTCTTCCAAGGCTATACATCCTAACCTGCACTACTCTTATTAATTGGTAAATGTAATTTATTTAACGTGCTTATGTCAATACTTGTTGATGAGGTGTCATTTTATACACTTTTTCGGGGTCGATTAACCCCTTAAATCGTGCATTTATGCCCAAAATAGGTACTTAATCGTTCCTTTTTAGGTATTCAGCATTTGGAGGAAATACACGTGACTTGGGCTCATTTGGAGAAGAAACGGATAAAACTACGGACCTACACCAACATCTTAAGAATTTCTACTCAGAGGCTGGAGACGGCGTCACAGATTACACGTGACGCCGTCACAATCCATACCAAGACAGCGTCACAAGATCTCAAGACGACGTCAGAATGCACGACCAAGCCCATTATATAGAATATTCTATTCATGACGGCATCACGATTAAAATGCGACGCTGTCACAGCGATTTCCCTATATATACAAACCCGAAATTAAGGTTTTAAGTGTGTAACTTTAGAGTAATAAAGAATTTAGGGACGGAACACTAGTTGTTTTTAGCTGAGCGTGTGCGTGAGAGGTCTGCCCGTGTGTGTGATCCGTATGAGATCTCACCTTTCAAACTCACACGTTGATTTTGTGTGTCACTTGACCACGCTCTCTTCCGCGTGCCCATCAAGTGTGTTGTGTCTAGTATGAAATGTAGAGAAAGCTACCATAACCACTCTTGAATGCTCCCTCAGCTCACATGAGAGAGTGCACACACCCTATGTACGCTCTGCTGCATGTAAGTTACATGTATAGAGATAGTCTAGTTGCTTCCTAATCCTCACCAGTGACCACAATTCGCTTTGGCCTTAAACACCACTCTTCTTGAGCGTGCTAGCTCTCTGCTACTGCTCTTCCGTACTGATTCTCTCAATCTGGATCGTAGTTAGATCACCTCTGTTAGTCGCGCTCGTGGTACTTCTTGCTCGACGTGCTATTTGATAGCTCTAACCAGCACTTTCCCTCCCCCGTCTGTCTCCGAGCGGTCTGATTTGTTTACGGAAAACATGATTGTGTAGAAAGGAGTGTACCATCCCCCCTCGAGGTAAAATCCGTCTTCCCTATAACCTTGCCATTATCTGGTTAGATTCCACTGATTAATATATTTCACAAAATGCATTTAATTTTACTCTTAGGGGCCTTTGTAATTGTTTTCATACTACTTTATTGTTCGTTGCCTTCTAACGGAACGGTATATTAAATAGACGATGGGTTCGTATAATTCGTTCATGACTTAGGAAATAATTACATAGATCATCACAAGTGTGACAAAGCAACAACACTAGGAGAAGCAATCTAGGGAGTAATACATGATTAAATGAACACAATCTTTTATTATATTGTTATCACCATTAGTTTAGTTTATTATTTAGTTTAATAGCTGAAACCAAACCAACCTCTCAAATATATGATTTACTACTTTCCTATAAAACATAAAAATACAAAAAGAATCTTCTCTCAACCGTTAGAATTCTGTTAGACTGTGACCAAGCCTTCCTAGCCTATTTCCCTAGAGAATGATAACAACCCCCGAGTCTTGCCTATACTACACTACAACGATTAGGTACACTGCCTAGGGAGTTATAAAACTTCTTGTAGAAGTCCCTTACGACAACCGCAACAAGTTTTTGGTGCCGCTGTCGGGGAATAGTTAGGTTTTGATCATAGTTTAACTTAGTTCTACTTGCTTGAATCCTTTCAAGTAAGATTTAATATCCGCATATTAGCTTTCTCACAGTCTATCTTTTCTTTGTGTGTTTGTTTGTAATTTACATTGACTATTCTATTCTTCATCATGGAGAACGTGAATCCACCACCCATCAATAATTGTCCTGTCCTACCAGCTACGCTGCGCGCATGAATTGACCATAAGCTCCATGAGCTACATGTGATTTCGGCCTTTGTTGACTCTCGCCTAGAGAGTATTGAACAATTTCTTAACAACTTCGCCAATCAACCTAATGAGACCAATATGAATGACCCCGAGTCTGATGATGAAGTGGTAGATAAACCCCATGTTTCTCCCTTTCCTCATTCAAACAATGTCTCGGATGATAGTGAAGTTCTTAATTAGCTAATTAAGTACGATAACGTGGGGACACTACGTCGAGAAAGAATAATTAATAGTTTGGATAAGGATGACCTAGCATTCGAATGCATGATAGGCTTTAGGAAGTTTACTGCCTATCTCAACCCTTTTTTACCAATGAATATTATCTCGCGTAAAGCCTACAATACAATAATGGTAAAAAGACTAGAGGAGACGGGAAATAACCTAGTTGTCGTCGTGAAGGATGTTTACGTGTTTGTTGGGAGTTTCACCTATATCACGGATTTTGTTGTGTTAAAAGACATAGGAGAGTTTATCATGAGCGACATGGCTTAAGTCTTGATGAGCAGACCCTTTAGAAAAAGCACTAAGCTCAAATATGACATCGTTAAAGGATTGGTCTCATTCACTAAAATCTTCGACACATACACATATAGGATGCCACGTAAAATACCTAGGCTCAAGAACTTTAATTGGAGTAAGGTCCCACCATAATTAGAACTTAGCCAAAACGATTTGATAAACGGACTTATGCACCCTCATGAAAAGAATAAATTCATGTACAAAAATTGCTTAAACCCAGGTCTCGAATACCAAGTGGACGAAAGTATGAAAGAATGTCTCATTCGGGGACACGTGAGCATTCATGAAGTCACGTAAGAACGTGTGACTTTGAGTCTAGCTACAAGACTCATAAATAAAGAAAAGCGCTTTTTAAGAGGCAAACTAATATTTATTTTTCCCGCACATTAGGAGTGTCATGTGTTTTATTCTTTTCATTTTATTCTTTCATGTTCGAACCCCAATCTTGTAATCATGCTTTGTTTTGTTTTTAACCTCGTCTTAATTTCAATCAAAGGTATTTTGAAAATAATAAGTGTAGGGGAATCTATCTGGTTTTTGAGCCAAGTTCAAGCATGTTAAATAATTTGTTTAGATTAATTCGCGTCAGTTTCGAGTCATATGAGTAAATTGTCAAATCTCAGGTTTTATGCAGCCATTTGTATAGGAATTAACTTAAGGAATCAAGTGCAAGAAATTTTTCATCAAAAACAAAAATTTTGTTTTCACAGAACGTGGAGACGGCGTCACGATTTACACGCGACGCCGTCACCACGACACCTGTGACGGGTTAGGATTTTCCTGACGGCATCAAACGTCCACGTCCAGAAAACTTAAAGTTTTTAATTATTTTTGAAAATAAAACTTGTACAACATTTAAAATATGTACTATTCTGTTATAAACCTACAAAACCAATGAGTTTGACAATTCTCTCATCCTATCTTTACTGCTTTATCGAGTCAACCCTAATTTCATATTGTATATTTGTATGTCGCACATTTTATGCTTGGTGTAGTTGTCTTTGTCTTTGATTACATGTTATATTTGATGAGAAGAAGCTTGGAAGTTCTTAGGAACTTTCATTGGACAATTCTTGGAGGACGATTTAACCAGTTATCGCATGTTTCTTCTCCATTATTGAGCAAACCAGGGGAGTACTAGTTTCTTTTCCTTGTTTTCTTTTCCCTTTAATTCGTTTTTACGGGTACCTTTATAGAACATTAAGACAATGTTCAACTTAAGTGTAGGAGGGGAAAATAAGCCTTAGAAACTATTATTTCATTTTCCATTTGCTTTGTCCTTAAAATGATGGGTAATATATCGAAACATAGCATAAGAGGTGATTTTGACCCAATTTTAAATTTTTTTATGACACATACCGACGAAAACCGAGTATTAATAGTGTCTCATGGATAGGAATTTATATTACTAGCACAAAAACTCTCAAATTCCACCCCCAAAAATGTGAGGTTCACCCTTAGATATTATACCTTTAGCTTGTTCGAGTTAAGGAGTAAGCAATCATGTGTGTCTATTCCGTCGTTACGGATGTGTATGCGTGGTTTTGTCGCCTTTTCTGGAACATTGGTATTGGTTACTTTAGGATTATGAGAGTATACCGTTAGTATATTAAATTCTAGAACTTGTTATTGTGATACATCCCGAGACCGCATAGTGAGTATTATGATTTGCTTGATAAGAGGCATTAGGATTAACCCATATTTTGATCCTGTAATTGTTATGATGGTTATATCGATCATATAACTATCCCACACCCTTGTTATGCACTCATTTTTAGTGCAGGATACCCCAAGTATAACCCTCCGAGCCTGTCCTTTTTTACGGTTCTCATAATTTTTTGGTTAAGCCGGATTATTAATGAAGAGCATTGTTAACCCTTAAACCAATCGTTACACCCAAATCGCCTTAACCCACCTTGTATGTACTCATTTTTAGTACATTATTGTGTTTAAACCAAGATAATTATTTGAGTACACGGTTGCTAAGTCTTTATCCTTGTAAATACTGTTTTGGGACGATTAGGTTTCATGGTAGTATTTATTTCGCGAAAGAATATGGAAGAAAAGTTAAGTCAATACCCCTATATATTTGTTAGATGATCTCTATGTTATTTTGATCCACCTCAAATCGGGTCATTAGTTAGATTGTAAATATCGAGCATGTAAAAGCTCAAGTGTAGGGGTACGTGTTATAAACCACAAGTGATGTATTATGTTATTTAAAAAAAGAGAAAAACAGAAAAGAAAAAGAAAAGAGATTGATGTAGAGTTGTGTAGAGTTTGTATATCTTCGTCCGAGTCTTGGCTTAGCAACTAAACCAACGTATATTCATGTAAATAATTAGCTAACCCTTCCACTCTAAATTCACCCAAAGACACCCAAATGTATCCCATCCGTTTCTGTTTCCATTATATGTTATCTTACACCTACACCCCACAACCCTTTAAAAGACCTCTTGGATAGTAATGAATAATGCTTGCGCTAGCGGTGGAGGTTTGATCCTTTACCAAGCCTATGGTAATTTATATGCTATGACAGGTAATGAGTGTTGATTTTCCGTTTCCCCTTATGTTATAAATTATTATACAACCGGGTGAAAGAGAGAATCCTAAACACTTATGTGAGGT
>BQNB010037619.1:0-22854 GCA_026074375.1 Tanacetum coccineum
ACTTTTTTAGGGTGATTGATGCACTGTTGTGTTTAGAAACATGGTCTAAAACTTTATGCTTTGGTTTACAAACCCAACAAGCTGAGGCCTTAACAGCATTAAAATTATTTCCCTTAACAGCATTAACTATAGCTTTTGATCTAGCAGTATTAAATTTTTATCCCTAAGAGTATTAACCCTTTTGATTAATATTAATGTTTTTAAATGTTGTGTTCTTATGAATGGGCCTTTAATAGTTGAATGTGTTGTTTTAGAAAGATATGACATTGGTCTAGCAGCATTCACTATTGTTTTTGAGTGAGTAGTATTAACTTGTCTAGCAGTATTAACTGATACTGTTGTTTTAGAAATATTTTGTCTACCAGTATTAATTGATACTAAACCAGACTTCATTAGTATTGCTCTTGGAACCATGTTCTTTTTAGCACAGGGGTGAGTCTTTTTAGCAAAGTTTTGATGATTCACCCTTTGAGCATTGTTCCAAACAGGATTTACCATCCTTTGATATTGAAACTGTTTTTGATGGTAATTGCAATCAACCTGCAAATGATCAAAGCTTCTACACACATAACAGGCCTTATTAAACATCTTAAATTTGCTTCTTAGTTTTTGAGACATCATATTGTTCCAATTTCTTTAATTGCCTCTTGGACTGTGAGTGTTTTGCCTATGTTGCTCAACTTGTTTAATAGTTTTCCTAGCAGTTTTTTCTTGATGTTTAGATTTGACAAACTCTTTCTTAACAATACTAGGCCTAACTGTTTTCTTTTCAGTTTTAGGCTGAGACACATAATCTTCCTCATCATCTGACACTCATTCTTCAATAATTGGGGCATCATCATTCTTCTTAACTACCTTAGGCTCTACTTCACTAGACATGGCTTTACAGTTCTCAACTACATGCTTATTAACAAACTCATCTAAACTAGTAAAAGACAAGTCAGGTGTTGGAGGCATGGAATTTCCTGTGCAGGGAGGTGGAACTGCAATATAATTTTCATAGCCTAAACCTTTCTTACAATTGTCAACTATCTGACACTCCATGAGCTTGTTTACACTTTTAGATGCATGTTCAAATTTATTTACATTAAGTTAAATGTCATCTTTTTCTTTTTGAACTATTTCAAGCTTCTTCCTAAGCTCTCTAATAGTTATTTCTCCTAAATAAATTTCAAATTTTAAGCCCTTAATATCTTGTAAGTAAATAGACTTATTTTCTTTATAAACTTCAAGTTTTTCTTCCACAGACTTTAAACCTGTCTTATAACCTAAAACCATTAACTCAGATTTCTTTAAATCTTTTAATAATTGTTCATTTTGAGATTTAAGAGATTCAATAGTTTTCAAACAAGATTTTGAACTAATAGAATCACTGGATATGTTTGAGTCAGGTCTTGAAGATGAGTAAGCCATTAGTGCATAATTAGGCCCTTCCTCTGCCTGATCACTCCAGTCATATCCACCAAGACCATCACATGACATCAAAGTTGTAGAAGTAGATATTTCCATAGACACACTCCTTCTTGAGCTTTCCTTGTTCTTGTTGTCTTGATTTCTTAGAGTTTTGTACTCCCTAGCAAAATGTCCCCTATTGTGGAAATTGTAGCACTTCACTTTGGACTTATCAAAACCGATAGTCTCATTGCCATTAACGGTAAGCTTTCTTCATGTATTGTTCAAAAACCTTCTTGCCCTCACAATCAACATGGCCATTTACCATCTCAAATCCATCTCTTCCATGTCATCTGGATGGATTTGTTGCAAGTCCTCATGTACAAGTTGAGGACTATTTGCTTGACTAGCAAAAAATGCATAAATAACAACATCACTCAAGTTATCAATATTTATAGAGTTAGCAGCATTAACTTGAGTGCTAGCACTAGAAACTCCATGAGCAGTATTAACTGCTTCATTAGTGCTGCTAGTGTTGTTATTTGAAGAGGACATAAAAGCCATATTCTGTGTGCTTGAACTTGAGCTAGACATCCTTTAACTTCTGGTTCATACACTTTGAGGTTGTTGTAGAGATCATCTATGCTCATTGTATCCAAATCAGCTTTATTCCTTCACACAACAGCATGTGTGTTCCACTCATGTGACAAACTTCTTAATAACTTTTGATTAACATGTTTTTGTGAAAGCTTTTCATCCAAAAGCTCCAACTGACTTACAAGCTTTTGAAGCCTATCAAAAGTTTGATCAAGCATCTTTGAGCTTGGAGCAGTGCAGTTTTCTTATTGTTGCTTTAAGAGATTCCTTTGAGTCTTCTTTGTAGCTACATTCCCACCAAATCTCTTTTCAACAGCTTCCAGCAACTTCTTAACATCCTTTATAGAGTTAAATTTTAACTGATGTTCATTGGGAATGCCCATCATTAAAGTACTTCTAGCTTTCACCTCCAATCTTCTCTGAGCATTTTCTTCAGCAGTTGTAATAGGCATCACTGTCTCAACACCTTCCACAGTTGTTGTTTTTGGCAAGGATGCACCATTCTCAATGACTTTCTACAGTGCATAGTCTATCATCTGGATATATTTTTCAATTCTCATCCTCCATATCTCAAACTCACCAGGTTTGAGCATGGGAACTCTGGATGCAGCAACCATGTGTGCAGAATCTTGATCCATATCTTTTAGCAAAATATCTTGTGTATGAAAACAGGTTCTTCTTATTCAAAGCTTTTTAACAAGCTCTGATACCACTATTGATCCCACTTTAATAGATCAAATTCCTTATGCTTGTTTAAGGTTTAGTTATATTAGATAAATCTAACACAACTATAGTAAAAGCTTTGTTTGAATGTATTAAAGATTATGCGGAATCTAATATTTAATATTAAGAAGAATTATCAATGAAACAGTAATTCTATGAATAAACAAGCTCCAATATTATTAATGATAATAATACGACTAAGATTGATTTTTGGTTTTGGTACGTATAGAACTTTATGCCCTAGGACCTCCTTTTATACACCAAGGAGTCCTTCTTGGCTTACAATACTTTCCTAAGTATATAAAATATTTTCTATAAATAACTAATACATATCAAGTAAATAGTACTAACAAACAGTACTAACTTACACTAGCAGTACTAACTTAATACTAGCAGTACTAACTACTTAGAATATTTTCTTAAGCAGTAGTAACTCTTTAGCAGCATTAACTTCAAGTAATCTTTGTACTAGCAGTAGTAACTTTCACTAGCAGCATTAACTTTTGTACCAGTAGTAGTAACTACTTAGTATATTTTCTTTGAAGTTCATGAGCAGCACTAACTTCATCAGAGCAATATTAACATAAACTTGAGCAGCAATAATTCTAACAGCATCAAGAAGACTTTTAATCCCAACAAGTATGATGTAAGTGGTGATGGTGGAGGTGATGGTAATGGTAATGTAGTGGCAACTGCAACAATCAGTGCCTCAGTAAATGCTGCCATAGGAGGCTGTGGTTGGACGGTCATTCGAGCCCCGTGGGTACCAGTCTAGGGTGGTGGGACAGAGTCAGCCGGAGCTAGGTGCTCCTGCTCCTCCTCATCCTCGCCCTCGTCCTCATCCTCATCATCAGTATCATCTCTGGAGGACTCCTCCTCCTCCTCATCATTATCTCTTTCAGCGGGATAATCAGTTGGATCCTCCTCAGGATCCTTATCATCCTGCTCCTCTGGATCCTCTTCGGGATCAAACTTAGTAATATAACCTGGTGAGTCAGCAGTAGGTAAGACAGCATCAGGCAGTGGCTGCTCCTCAGCTGGAAACACATCATCCTCAAGTGGCATAAACTCTAGGTATTCAGGCTCCAGAACTTATGGTACATAGACAGGTGAAGGTGGGTGCTCGAGACCGGGCACGTAATCAAGAGATGGTGGGTGCTCAGGTCCGAGCACATAGTCAAGAGATGGTGGGTGCATCGGTAGTCCGTCATATCCGTAGACCACAACTCCAAGAGAACCTACGTCTAATGTCTCCTCGTAGTCGCTGGATATCGATGTGTAGGTGACCGTGGAATGCTCTAAATCCGACATGACAAAATCTATGACAATAAAAAGTAGCTTATATAAGTATTAATATAAGACTCTTATCGTAATATACGTAATATACATTATAAATACGTATATCAATCATGAATTCATATAGTCTAACCAACTAATGCAACAACTAATGAGTGTATGTCCCGTGAAAACCCCTTTGTATGATGCAAATGTTGAAAACGGTTTTAAAGTCAAGATTAAAAACATTTGACATGTTTCTATTTTAAAATAAAATCCCTTTTGGCGCCCCCCCCCCCTATTTTTTTTTTATTCAAGATATCAATGCTTTAACACCCCCAAATCGGGTCGTAGTGGAATATGGGTCATGGGAGCGTTACTTCATAGGTCAATAGCACAAGATATATATGAGAACGACCTTAAAAAGAGTCGTAAAACTGATACATTGGATTTAAACAAATTGTTTGTTACAAAAGCCCGTAGCTTCACTTGTTTATTTTTCAAAAGGTAAAGATTCTAGCACATAACAAATATTACCCCAAAATGTAATGCGACCAAATCTTTAATGCACATGACTTCCAAAATATAACCACCAATGTATCCTTTGTCTTGTACCTCATTGACCTCCTGAGAAAACATGCTTTAAAACGTCAACATAATGTTGGTGAATTCATAGGTTTGTAAAATGTATAATGTAGGACCACAAGATTTCCAAAGTTTAATGAAAAGTCAACAGATGCAAACATAACAACAAATAATAATTACGTTTTCCTAAGCTCATGACAACCTAAAAGCTACGACATGTATGAATTGCAAATATAACTTGCCAACATTTGCCCCTTATGATGTTTCTAACCCCAACTCCCAAATCTGACAAGTATAGAATACGTCCCCTTTGTCTAGCAAACCGGTACAATTAGCGCTACTCACAGTCGAACGGCGATGTCATCCAAATAACTATTTATATAATCCGCGGCTTACATCAGTAATTAACAGTTCATGATTTTGGGCTCGGGGGGTTATCGCTACATAGGTAAACACGTAATCATGTTAAAATGTCCACTTGTGTCCAATTGTAAAACAATGCATATTTCTCACCCCAAAACTTGTAAATCATTACAAATGTAAAACGTGGGGCTATGAACTCACCTCGAGTGAATGAATCAACAATGTAAATCACAGAATAAAAATGCATCACGTAGATGTCCGAATGCAATCTAAATAATTATAGGTCGTATGAGTACTAAGTACTTTAAAATACCATATATAATTCTATATAGCTACATCACCATCTAATTGCAATTGAGAAATAATATTTATAAAGTTAAAATGTTTATAAATATTACCTTAGTAAAAATGTCATAACTTTCTCGTTTTAAGTCCGTTTTGTACGTTCTTTATGTCCACGCTTTCGTATTAAAAAGATATATCAAATTATTACACTTTAATATTTTTAACTCTCTGGTGAATAGTGATTTTTACTGTTCATGGATTTCATAAAATTATTTTTATAAATTTAATTATTGAAATCTCGTAAAACTCATATCTTATTCGTTTTAACTCTGATTTTAGTGATTCTTTTGAGCACGTCTTCGTAATTAAAAGTTCCATATAACTAAAATATTTTCCAAAAAGTTTCTGAAATGAACAGTAATTTATTTTTATAAAATTGTTTTTATAAAAGTATTTATTATTGTAAACTTGCAAATGGCGTAACTTCTTCATTATAACTCGGATTTTCGAGTTCTTTATATGCCTACGATCCTCATAACATGTAGTATTTTAATAAATTATAAAATAAATACTTTATTTTCGAATTTAAAACAGAATGTTTTGATCATTTGGTTAAAGTGTTTATAAAAATGGTTTTTATAAGTTTTTAGTTTAGTTAATTTGCTATAAGTCCTTTACAACACTTTATAACGCAAGTCTCATATATTTTAAGTCCTTTAGTCCATTATTTGTCCAAGTATAACAAGTCCTTCCATTTATTTATATATAAACTGTATAAACCATTAATTTATATATACTTTTATAAATTAATCCATACTTGTATAATGTATATGCTTTCATTCCAACATGTTTTTAACATCAATATAACATATGAAAAGTATTTCAAACCAAGATCAAGAGTAATAATCCATTTTACATCTTAACATATTTCCTAGATAGTTATTTACTATATAAACATTATATACACATAAAATCACAAAGATAAAGAGTGTATGGTTTTTAGATGACCTTAAGATGATCTATGATGAAAAGTAACAAGTTCTAAACCCTAGTTTAGAATCAAAACCCAAGCTTCCAAGACTAGAAAACCCTAACTTTCCAAGAAACTCTAATCTTAAACTTTCTTGATTAAACCCTTGTAAATACTAAACCAAGCCTTCAATAGACCTTAGAATATATTAGATATGATGTTAGAACACTTGAATACTTGCTAGGAAAAATTGTATGGATGTTTGTTTGTGTTTGTATGTGAGCCATGGGTAGGGAGAGCACCAAAGAGAGAGTTTGTGTTGGTTTTGCTTAAGGAAATGTATGTGTGTTATATCTACAAGTGTAAGCCTCTATATATACAAGTAGTGAGTCAAATACACTATTGGAAGTCAAGAATAGAAGAACCAAGGGGGGGGGATGGTAGACACAAGGAGCAAAACAAGGATAATTTTTGGTCAAGATTACTAGTCATGGTCTAAGTTATAATGAGCCCTAGGTTGATTAAGTACTTGGTAAAGTTATTGTGTGCTTCATGTCCCCTTGGGACTATGTTTGTGTCCGAAATATTTTTTAGGGAGGGGAGGAACTAGGAAAAGTCTTGATATTTTAAGTTGAAAATCTTGTATTACTTGTAGTTTTAAATTTGTAGTTTAAGGGTAGAAGTGAATACTTGTAGTATTTGGTTTTGGTTTGGTTCTTATAAGAAATATTCGGTTATAATGATAAACATAGGTGAAGTTTTATAAAACATTGGGTATTGAGTATAATAATGGGTATTTGTTGAAGCGTATATAAGTTTTGGTGGTTCTATGAATGCCTAAATGTATTTTATCGTGAAACGTAAATACTTTACGTAACCAATAAAAAAAATATGCAAAGTTAATAATTATCCTCCAAATAATTATCTAACAGTTGCTTGACGTAAACCTTTAATTGTTTGATGCCCGTTTATGTTGGATGATAATTTTTAGCTCACGCGATTTAACTTAAAGGTTAAAATTAAAAGCAAACGCGTACAAGACTAAAAATAAATAGTGAAGTAAATGATGTCGTAAAATGACTTGAAAACACGGGGTGTTATAGTGGCGGTTGTGGGTGACGGCTCAAAGAGGGTAGGAGGCTGAGAAAAACCTTAGAGAAGAGAGAGTTATGTGTGTTTTGGTTGAAGTGTTTGAATGGGTGATTTGATGGGAAGAGTGTTTAGGGAAAAGAGATGGATTAAATGTGTGAAGGGAAGTAATATTTTTTATTTGTCCAAATTAAGGTAAGGGGAGCATGTTATGTTCAACCATAATGAGCTTAGGGAAGGTTTTATAATTTTTTTTGTTAAAATATTGTGTATAAAAGTGTGTAAGTAAATATGTAATTATATAAAGTTAGGCGTATAAGTATAAGTCTTAAAGTGTATATGTTAGTGTAAAGTGTGTAAAAGTGTGACCTAAAGTCTAATGTCTAATAAGGAGTGTTCAAGTTAGTTAAATTAGCTTATCTAAGGGTTGTGACACTATCTTAAAGTATTTTGAGCATATCATGGACGGTAAGACTTTTTACCTAAGATTGTTGGTCGAAGGCACGTTTGTAAGACAAGGGTTTTTAAAGTTAGAAGTTTATGCAGAAAATGACCCCCGACTAACATGAAATGAACTTAGAACAAGTAAGTTTATATAAAGATGTAATTGATATTCCAATAGTATCTAACCTGAGTTTGATGGTTGACACATCAATACTTTCATGTGTTTGGTTCTTTATGCTACCTAACAAATGATTACGATGATCTTGGTAAGCTCAAGTCGAAATATGATATTAGAATCTTTATCGGATATTCTGAAGACTCACGAGGTTTTTGAATCTATAATCGACGTATGCGGAAGATAATGGAAACGATTCATGTGAAGTTTGAGAAACTCACAACAATGGCTTCAGAATACAGTAGTTTAGAACCCGATTCAAGTATCATAAACTTTGAAGATCCATCAACAGAACCATCTTAGACACCTTCAAAAGAAGATTTGGATAATCCGTTTGGTTTAATGTTTAAAGATTACTTTAAGGGGAGAACTCCGAATGTGTCTACTTTTGATAATTCCGTTGCATCTGATAATCCTAATAATGATGACACACCTTCGTCAACAACAATCATCGTTGATGGTGATGAAGGTCCTCACATTGTATCTACTTCTATTAAACAAACACCTCCACAATTGAATGATATTGCTGATGAACCACATCAAGAAGACAATGCAGAACTTGAAGGGGTTGCATTCATCAACCAATTTGTACTCCTATGTCTGATGAAGTCGAGTCCTCCTCGCATAATCATGACTCGTCAAACGTGCATATGTTCTATCAACAACATCCTAATGAACATCAACTGGCAAAAACACACCCAATAGAACATATACTTAAAGATCCATCTAAACTAGTAATGACGAGAAGCAAGCTTGCCACTGATGTTAAGATGTGTGCCTTTGAACTTACCGTAAGCCTTGTGGAACCAAGCAAAATTAAAGTGGCAATGGAAAATCCCAGCTGGATTGAGGCAATGCACGATGAATTACATCAGTTTCAAAGATTGCATGTCTGGGAATTGGTTAAAAGACCGGTAGGCAGAAATATAATTGGTGTCAAATGGATTTGGAAGAATAAAACTGATGCAAAGAATATTGTCATCTACAATAAAGCTCGTCTCGTTGCTAAAGGTTATAAACATGAAGAGGGCACTGACTTTGAAGAATCTTTTGCACCAGTTGCTCAACTTGAGGCAGTTTGTATGTTTCTGGCATATGCGGCACACAAGAGCTTCATATTATACCAGATGGATGTTAAAACAACTTTTCTAAATGTTCCACTGAAAGGGGAAGTATATATGAAGTAACTAGATGGTTTTGTTGAACCAGAGTTCCCAAAACATGTCTATCGTCTCAAGAAAGCATTGTATGGTTTAAAACAAGCACCTCGATTCTGGTATGACAAATTGTCTTCATTTTTTTATTGCTAATCATTTTACCAAAGGTATTGTTAACCCAACTTTGCTTACAAGAAGGCAAGGGGATGACATCTTATTGGTACAAGTATATGTTGATTACTAATGAAAAATAATTTTGAGATGTCAATAATGAGACAAATAAGTTCTTTCTAGGTCTTCAAGTCCATCAATCTACAAGAGGAATTTTTGTCAATTAGTCATAATACACTCATGGAAATTTTGAAAAAGCATGATATGGATGGGTTTGACACTATTGATACACCAATGGCCATAACTCCAGAACTAGATGTTGATTTACAAGGTGTACCTAATGATCAAAAAAATATCATAGTATGATTGGGGCTCTTATGTATATCACATCTAGTCGACCTGATATTTTGTTTGCAACTTCCTTTTGTGCTTGGTATCAAGCACGCCTGATCAAAAACATATCAAAAAGATCGAACGGATCTTTCGATACCTAAACAAGACCATTCATATAAGCCTCTGGTATCAAAAGGATTCCGCGTTTGAACTAACTGTCTATTCAGATGTCGACTGATGACGTACCCTTTAGATCGGATCCAAGGCCTCCCCTCTGAGCTCGACTGAGATATACTCCCAATGACACCTAGAAACCTTCGCATAGTTTCCAGTGGCGTAAAATCATCTTTATGATAGTTACCAGTAAGGGAATCCACCACTCGAAGTGCAATACCCTTCGAGTATGCCCTTCGATGAAATCGACACATATGCTAGGTTTGACTAAGTCAAAACCCACGTTTTGTCCCTGCGAAGGCTTTCCTACCAAGGTAGGGACCATGGTAAATTATCCCCTGTAATCCCCTAAAATCACAAGACACCCCCACGATCACCGGTTCAAGTGCAAAATCTTGCACTAGCCTATTTCATCACATATAAATAACTAGGCAGGTATTTTAGGTTTGATTACGCTTTCAATACCAACATTTCATTACATACGCACTTACTGCAATCATAAACCTATACTTACTCTCACGCCAGAGGTGATGTGCAGGGTCATACCCTTGGGTTTCACTTAACATAGTGTTTCTATTTTTATTGTCACATATTATACATAGCTGGGTAGTTCAACCATCACCATCCTACTCTTTGATCACCATCAAAGCCTGGTGGTGACAAATATTGTACAATCACCGACAATGAAGGTTGTTTAGATACTTATAAAATCACATCAGGAGGAGCATAATTTCTTAGAGATAAGTTGGTAAGCTGGTCATTTCAAAAGCAAGATTGTACCATTGTGTTAACTGCTGAGGAAGAATATGCGTCTTTGTCTGTACACAAGTAATCTGGATGCGTACTCAACTAATGGATTATGGTTCTCTGAACGAGATCCACATGCTTGAAGGCACAAAGGAAGGGTAGTGAAATTTGAAGAGGCTCTGGACAAGGATGAGAGATAAGTCGAAAGAGAGTTTGATGGGAGAAGACCATTGGAACGCAAAACATAATACAATGGGAGCCATAGAGGAAACCTTCCTCCTCTACTTGCAACCCGCCTAAGAAGAAGTAAGAATGGACAGCCTCTACAATTGATGCTTACCTTCAGATATAGAGGTACTAAGCCTTCAGAAAATTTATGAGGGAATTTCCTTCCTAACGATACGTACCTCTTACATAATTCTTAACCTTTCATACCTAATAGCCTACAACCTCCCTCCAATGGTCAAATGCCTAGTTATGTTAACCCTTACACTCAACGTCATGCTAGTATGAATTATAATCAACCTCTGAGTTACCCCTTTCAAAGTAAGGGTAGTAACCCCTCCTTCGGAGGGGCCTCCTTTTACCATCCTTACGGAAGGTAAACTCAACAGGCACCTATACTTTTTACACATAGCCTACCAGTCAGCTACCAAATGCACCCATGTACTAAACCTATGGCCCCACTGGCTTGTTCGTAGATTCTACTAGATGCATTACTCCTTTTGTACGTTAGATTTAGGACTACCTTCTACCCGACGGACTAAAGATGCCTCCTTATGTGGATTCCTATGATGGGAAAGGAGTCCCCGACAACTATTTGCATTTTTTCAAAGGGGCTTTTCGCATGAAAAAATTGGCCATGCCTGTAACCTACCACATGTTCACCTACACTCTTAAGGATTCTACTCGAATATGGTAAAATGGAAAAAAAAGCCAGTAGCATAGTTAACTACAAAGATTTGAAGGTAAAATTTTGGTCACACTTTATCCAACATTAAAAAGTTTACAACAACTCACTTGGCTGTGAACAACATTAAGCAAAGGGATGGAGAAGGCACTAGGGATTTCGTTACTCGGTATACCGATGATACTTTACAAATTTTGGAGTTGCACGAAGAGCAATGCATTCCGGTTTCGTCCATGGTCTAAAGAGAAGAAGCCTTGTTGAGTTCCTCTACACTGACCTTCCTACTACTTATACAGGTCTAATGAAGAACACCTACACTCGGATTGAGGCAAAGGAAGTTGCTACCAATGGGGATCCTAATGACCACAAAGAGGGTTCTGATGAGTTCAGCAAAGGTTTTTCATGGGACAACAACAAAGGAAGAAAGAAGAATTGGGACAAGTTCTCTCCATATAAGGGGTCTAATCATGGACTCCTCGTAAACTTAGTAAAGAGTCTAAGGGAAATTCTAGTAACTGAGAAGGCTACTAAGGCCTTCAAAGAACCTCCTCGCATGGTCAAGAATAGATGATCACGTGACATGTCTAAGTATTGTCACTTTCATGAAGACCATGGGCATGAAATTAATCAATGCCGAGAATCGAGGATGTCAAATAAGGGAAGCTAGCACATTTGGTAAAAGGTATAAAGAAAGGAAAAGCTAAGGTTCTGACACTCAGTTAGGTGAAAAGGAGACAATGATGTAGCGCCCACAGAGACTCTGATCCTTATTATTAGTAGGGAAGATCACACCATGAAGAGAAAATTCACAGATGGTTCTGATAATGGGATAGGGTAGATTACTTTCCTCTTATTTTAGGATCAAAAAATTCCTCCGACCTAGTCATAATTAGGGTCTGAATATCTGGAAGACAAGTCAACCAGTATACATGTATTGTGGCAGCTCTTGTGAAGTAATCTATGAGCACTGTTTCCTAAAGCTAAAGCCTTCTATTAGATCACTTATAGTGGATTCTAAAATCCCACTCATAGGGTTCTCGGGTGAGCACTCATAGCCTTTAGGAGAAGTACGTTTGGAAGTCACCATGGGAGAAATTCCTTACACGAGGACGGAGACGCTTAACTTCATCATCGTTAGATCCAACTCTCCGTATAATCTTCACCTCTGAAGAACCGTGATGCAAAAAATAGGAATCGTATAGGAGGGCCAAAAAAAGATAAAAGAGAGTGTTCCAAAGGCTACAAAAGATGTTTAGTTGTACTGATGTAGAAGAAAGGATCATTGTTAATGACCAATATCCTGAGCAAACCATCATTATTGGAAAGCAGCTACCCTCTAGCTTCAAAAGAAAATTACAACAGCTTCTTCGAGCAAATACAGATGTATTTGCGTAGACATACACTGACATGAGTGGGATTCCATGAACAATCATGGTAGACAGGTAACCCTTCAACACCGAGCATAAGCTAAATAAATACAAGCATATCAAACCCATCAAGAAAAAGAACCGATGGTTGGCTCTCGAATGAAGCGAAGCAGCATGTAAAGAAGTTGATGAGCTCACAAAAGCAGGGATCCTACCAGAAGTCAAATACCCAGAAGTGGGTAGCCAACCTGTAACATTCCGTATTTAAGGTCACTAATTACTCCGACCGTTATTTCTATTTTCATTTTTAAGCGAGCTATTAATTTTACGTTTACCCGATTTAGTAAGATTTTCTCGTTCTTAGCTTTGCGTGAGCCGTATTTAGAAATCTATTCCGTCTTCGTGCCTCAAGTAGTTTAATAATCTCATAATATTCCCCGATGATTATAATTTTCCTCATTTTCATTTTCCGTTGTGTTTCGCGTTTACGAAAATTTCTTGCTTAAAACTCGCGTTTTACCTTAAAAACTTTACTTTTATTTAAACCATACTACACCACACTTTAAACTAAATACAACAAATATATATATATATATATATATATATATATATATATAAATATATATATATATATATATATATTTACACAACTCCAAGGCCCTAGGCCGGTTTACCCAACCCAACACACCACCCTTTTCATTTTTCTATAAACATCTCATCATCACTTTCTTATTCCCCATACATGAAAATCTCAAAATCAAAAATAAAATAAAATTTCTCTTCTTCCTTTGAGTCCCCATTGCTGCCGAAACTAGTACCACCACCACCACCACCACCATCATACAAAATTTTCATACACCTTTTAGGCATCATAACACCATCCTAAAGCCTCTTGCAAAGTTTGTAAAAGATTCATGAGATGATTTGAAGAAGTTAGGGCTTGTTTCTTGATGTTTTATTGAAGGGTTTTGATTGGGGTTTTGTTGGAAGAGTATTATCATTATTAGAGAAGGGTTAGAAGTATTTTAATCTTGGGTTTAGAGGGTGTTCTTTGGTTCGAATTCAGCCCTTGTGCAAGAAGGGTGTTTGGTGTTAGATTCTCTAGCCCTAATCTTTCTTTTGTAAGCCCTACCTTTTTATTTCTTGTTTTCTTTAATTTTAATCCATGAAAATAGATGTTTAAGTTCTGAATATATATGTGTGGTTATGTTCTTGAGGGTGTTTTCAATTAGTTATGGCATTGTGTTAGGTCTTAGATGATTAAAATGAAGCTTACAAAGGTTTTAAGTTGAAATAATGGGACTGTTTTAAAAACAGTAGCAAAACATGTGTTTATCTAAAAAATCTTTGACCTGGAGCCTATGATTAAATTACATGACTGGAAAGATACATGTCTTAGCATCATAGGATAGTTGGATGCTCAACCAACTCCTTGGGATGATTAGAGTATGGCCAAAACAAGAAAATAGGTCAAATCTGGACATATGATTAAAATACGAGTTAAACTCTAAATTTTTGCGATAAAATAATAGGTTTTAAAGATTGGGTCAGTAGTAGACATCTTAAGAAAGCCGTATCTTTTAACCTCACCTTCATTGCTATCATGGTTTGGGATTTATGGCCATTTTAGTAAAGGGTAAATTTTTTTGAAACTTTCTGTTTTGGATGACCAGGGGTAAAATGGTCTTTTCACATAGTTAAAAAACTTTGTAAATTATGAGACTTACATTTATCGAAACTAGACACAAATAGATTTCCAGGGGTAAAAGCCTCATATATAGAACAATGTTGTGACTATGAGATCTGAGTCCACCGAAGTCAAGATAAAATCAGAAACCGAGTTTTTTACTTCTAGTCTAGAAAATAAAAACGTATAGTACAGCCGTGATAAAAAAAAAGTTAGAAGCCGAAACTTAGTAATGTTCATATTGCTTATAAAACTGAGTTCACAATTCAATTTGGGATAAAAAAGGACTTAGGTAAGATTTCTAGTGAAAAGCCATGCTATTATCTCGGAAACACATCTCATGATCACATGTTTTAATTTTTACGATATTGTTTACTTTCTACGTACTAAATTCGCGTCACGTCTTTTAAGGAGTTGCTAGGAGTACTTCCCCGCTCGTTCAAGACATCGTATACTTCGATTGAAATTGTTTTTCTTACGTGTTTCATTAGCCTTCGCCTTCAACGATATAAACTATATTATATAAACCCCCGAGGAGAAACATGCAGTTGTTTATAAAACTGAACACAAGAAACTTTATGGTATGCTGGACCCGAATATATAAGTTTAAATTGCATGAGTTGCTAATGCCAAAAGACCTCCACATCATGAACTGATTAAATTCCTATAATGGGTGATCGCTAAGTACACATAAATAGGATCAATTGGGTTTGACAGCCCGGTCCGGGGAATGAATCGAAACCTTTTTCGAGCACCATCACGGACAATTGTATTTTAGAATTTGAGGAATAAGGCAATAATACCATAAATGGGTAACATGATTTACATACAAGATATGTGTTAACGTCAAGGCTTCGGTGTCATGAGCTCATTGCAATAGAAACTTGATTAATGGCTTGTCCGTACAACAAGTCACACGATGAACAAAACAGTGTTCTCTATAACTCATACAAACCTAAAAAAAAAAATAAAAAAAAAAAAAAAAAAAAAAAAAAAAAAAAAAAAAAAAAAAAAAAAAAAAAAAAAAACAAAAAAAAAAAATAAAAAAAAAAAAAAAAAAAAAAAATGGATTCCACTACAACATTTTTGTTGACTTTTTAAGCATGTTTTATCTCAGGTAACCAAGGGTGATGGATGCTGTGTACGAGGAGTCTGGGCTAAAAGTTTTCAAGAACTTGTATTTTGTTCCATTTTATCAAACTAATCATCCATGATTTGGAAAAACTTATGTTATGAATTTGGTAACGATCCTGTGAGACGTATGTTTAATTACTCTTAAATTTCTTTAAGTGGAACTGTAACACCCCCAAAAATATGACAACGCAGCGGAATACCACTTGGGGTGCTACTTCATAATACACAACGCTAGATACAAGAGAACGACCTCTAAAAAGTGTCGTTTGTAAAACAATCTCGTTGATTTTCTGAAATCAAAATAATAGTTGTCCCATAATTGCAACACCATGAAAAACTTGAATGTAAAGACTCCAATGCACATCAAATAATCCAAGCATCCTAATATCCACCTGAGAAAAACATGCTTAAAAGTGTCAACATTAAAGTTGGTGAGTTCATAGATTAGTTTAAATATGAATGTAAGTTTCAAATGAATGTATTTGTCCACTGTATCATCACAGTACCATGTAAAATCCCAAAATTTAATAATGATGCATGACCAATATAATGTGCCTTCAAAATGATTCAAGTAAGTATTGCCACTTTATTCACAAGTGTGTATAAAACGCATGAAATACCATTACTCTCAATTCAAGAAACTTACTATGACGTAACTTGTATGTATCGGACATATAATTCAAGTGCAACAGTAAAAATGTACCCATCGTCAAGTTTTTCCCTCTCAAGAACACACCGGGCAGCAATAAAAATATATGTGTTCCCCTCAGGGAGTTCCCTCCAATAACACCCGGGCATGTAAGCAAATAATGTGTATCCCCATAATGGATTATCCTCCAAGAACACCCGGACAGTAATGCTGTTGTGACCCATGCAGGAAGCGCCAATCAAATCGTAATCCGACATAGGTATAAACGTACGATCCAGTGATAGCTATTCCACCCGAACGGGGATGTCCAATCCCAAATAGAAATCCTAACATATAACATTCGGTGCTTCCCGCTCATCCGAGTAATTAACAGTTCATGCAACTTAAGCAAATCCATAATCATTCAAAAGTAAAAGTATGCATTCGTGACAAAAAATGAAGTCAAGTAATGTATCCCATAGCTATCTAACGTTAAATAAGTATGTAACCAATTTTGAAAATAATCCTGTAAAATGTCATTTGAAACAAGCATGTTCTCCACCCCCAAAAATATATGAAATAACCAGTAAGACATGTGGCTAAAAACTACCTTGATCAAAGACCACGATCAAATAATCCCAAATAAATCAAAACCGAATCAGCAACGTCACGGCCAACGACCTATAATTATGTCGCTCTATTAAAAAACACGTAATAAATACGACCAACGATGCGTACATCGTAACGATGAAAATCATACATATTTTAATATGTATACATACATATATACATGTGATGAGAAATCAACTTGCGCGTCTTTAAACCTTAACCCTTATTATATTATATGAATATATACTATTTTCCGTCTAATCATATCTTATGTCGAATATTTATCGAAAGTTACTATTTTTAGACCTTCCGTTTTTAGAACCGAACAGTGTTCTAAATAAAATTAATTGAAATAATATATTTAACCGACCTTAAGTTTTGACCCCTAGATGTCTTAAATTTTTAAAACAAACAATCCACGCGACAAAGTAAAATGTCCTAACGAAAAACGTTCTGCGTATTCGCCGGAAGGCTGAAACGGACTCTGAAAGTGCGCAAAACTTTAAGTAAATAGATCTTTCAGATATAATATATTAAAAATAACTTATTTATCTATTAATGTTCATATTTCCGATTTTCACTCCAGTTTTCATCGTTATTGGGATTTACAAGTCCCCGTATATTGTCTAAAACGTCCATAAAAAATATAATTCATTATATTTTGTAAACCAAAATCGATCTTTTCAAAATCTCGAATCCCGAATCCCATGTTCCGTTTTCTGCTCTTAATTATTCGTTACAAAACGCGCCAAAGTCCGTTTTTAGTTCAAATCTCGTCTAAACTATATCTAGTATCGCTTATACATTAATATCAATCCCGTTTTAAATATTAATATCATATTTTACTTAGACGCCACAAGTTTAATAGATTTCATCACATTTTAATTAATCCGATAAATTTAATGAAACAATCAAAATACTTTTGTGGTGCAAAACTAAACTCACCCATTTCGGTGACATCACAATCAAACGCACCCGTTCCGGTGTCACAATATCAAACGCACCCATTTCCGTTGCAAACCCAAACCAACCCAAACCCGACGCACCCCATGTGGTGATAAACCACAAAACCAAACTCACCCTAATTTCTTGGTGCTCTGCCAACCCACGCACCTCTGTTGGTTTTTAATAAAACCACACGCACCCTTTTCGTGGTGCCATGAAGGTGGCGGTGGTGTTTGGTGGTGTGTGATGAGGATGGTGGTGACAAGATGATGATGATGGGGTGGAGGTGGTGACGTGGGTGGAGGTGGTGGTTTCGGTGTGGGGAGGCAGCGGCGGTGATGGTTGTGACAGTGGGGTGGCGGTGGTGGCGAGTGGCGGATAGTGAGTATGGGGATCGGGTAGATCCGGTCGTGAGGACCACTTTTGGTTTCGATTGAAAATCTCGCCGAAAAACTTTTCCGGCGGCGGCGGTGTGGCGGCGGTGGTGGCCGGAGGTGGTGGCCGGCGGCGGGAGAGAGAGAAAGTGGGGTGTGTGTGTGTATAAGTTGAAATGGAAATAAAAATTTTAATATATAAATTTTATATATAATAAAATTTATAACTTGAAATGATAATACCCAATAGTCTAGGGTTCATTTTGTAAATTTTTAGTATAGTTTTGATAACTATCGGTTCGGGACTCGTTTGAGCGACTTAACGGACGTTTCAAAATACGAAACTTGCGCCATTGTTTTCCAAATCATTTTTCTGATAAAAATGAGTATTTACATGATAATATTTCATAAATATTTTATAACATTTAATAAAATATCTGTTATTCATTTTGCGAACCGGTTTCGCCTCGTCCAAAATAAAAATGGATTTAAGCTCGAGTATTCGCGTTATCAACAACGCTTTTAATTAAAATGATGACTAATTTATTTAATACTTTTATTAAATAAATACTGATAATTAAAAACAAATTTAATTATTTTTGTGTCGGTACGCGTCGTTTTTTATTTTAAAATCTTGTGAGAGCATTTCAGTCACCTTCTGACTGTTTTCAGGTCTCGGTCAAAACTAACAAGTTGTTTGGAATGTCGTTTTACATCAAATTGCTTTAGAGTCCGAGTCGTGAATACGTGATTTAGATGATCGTTCTTATAAGTCAAGCCAGACCCGAAAAGTCAAAGGGTAAGATAGTTATTAAAAATTTTGAAAATTCTCGGATGTTACAGTACCTACCCCTTAAAGAAATCTCGTCCCGAGATTAAATTTGGGTTATCCGATTGTGTGACCAAGGAAAGACTTAAGGTTTAATAAACTCGTTCTAAACAAGACGCTGATAACTTTATTCAGCAATATCTAATGTTTCGACATTTCTTAATATCCATAAATTTCGGCTAGGTTGACCAGGATATCCAATCCATTAGAATAGGTATCTTAGAGAACATCATTACAAGGTTTATTGTTGGTATAAAATTGACTTATGAAGCAACCTCTTATAGAGAACACCCAATTGGAGAAAGTGTAGTAGCGTGGTTATGTCTTTATAAAAGTCATAAATGTTTAAGGCAGGAGTATCGTTTTTACTATTGTAATGTTCGATGATTAATAAATTACTTGGCAGTACTAAATAGTATCATGACCTAAGTCTTCCTACTAGTGGTCTGAAATGAATAGTCCAACTATCTGTTTCGTCGATAGGTGTTTATCTCGTTTAAGGGGAGTTGCATAACCTATTGGATAAAGTTGTATCAGTCGGGACCGCTCCAGGACCCAACAGCAGCGACCATAACGTCAATACTATAACAAATGGTGATGGGATGCCGAGAATTAGGACATTTCAAGAAACAATATTCCCAGAATAAAGTTTAATAAATGAGAGGAGCTCGTGAGAGAGCTTATGTGATAGACAACGGATTATGGTACTCAGTCGTTAGTTCGATGAATCAGCTCCATTAGCTCAAGTGTGTAACAAGTCTGTTAGTTCCACGAACAGTTCGTGATCGCGAGGATTAGCAACAGCAAAAGTAATAACTTAAGAATGTGATAAGGTAGTTCCAAGTGAGGCCTTAAGATTCTGCTGAGTGGCAAGACACGATTGTGTCTCTAGACCCTTTTAACGGATTCTGATGATTATCGATTTCAGGTTCATACTCGTGTCATATCGGATACCATTAAGCCCACTCATTTATAATTTCTTATTTACATAAAGAAGCGTCCAAATTTATGTAAGTAAGAAATGATAAACTTATGGTTCGGTGATTTATAATTTATTTATTTAACTGAAGAGGCGTCCCAATCCTTTCAAATAAATAAATTATAAATCATCCTACTTAATAATTCCCGGTGCAATACGCGTACTCTCATAACCTTCAAGGTGGTTGACATGACGATGCATGTGTTCTAATGAGTATGGGACGAGTGTTTAAAACTAACTCGTATTTGAGACTTGGATAAACTGTCAGGCGGATCAACATAGAGTTCTAGATGTTAATGTGTACTCGGTTAGAGTAAATTCGATGAAGGGGGGTGGGGGGGGGATCTTATAAACGGAGTTAACATAGCAATTATCTAATCAATCCTTCCTGTTAAAAGTCCCGCCATACAAGACTTGTAATATCAGATTCACACCATAAATAGTGATTACCATATCAATCCTCCTATTACAAGTCCCGCCTATACAAGACTTGCAATACTTAGATTCATACACAATCCCGTGTAAACAGAACTGTGACGGGCTTTGTTAACATAGCAATTATCATATCAATCCTCATATTACAAGTCCCGCCTATACAAGACTTGTAATACTTAGATTCATACATAATTCCATGTAAACAAAATTATGACGGTCTCCGTGTAATACGATATTATATAAAGTTATGAAGAAAATAATATTCTTAGAGACCATTGTTTAACTTACAATGTCTGAGAACAAAATGAGACCATTGTGCAACTCACAATGTCTAAGAAGTAAAATGAGACCATTGTATAACTCACAATGTCTGAGGTATAATTGAGACCATTGTGCAACTCACAATGTCTGACGAGTAGAATGAGACCATTGTGCAACCCACAATGTCTTAAGAAACGCTCTGGTATTTATATAAATAACTCTTATATAAATAAGCGTACGATATACGCGAAAGGAATGCAAGCATATATATATTATATATATGTATGTCACGTAAGCACTTAATGCAACACGTAATGTAAGCACATAAGCAAGTAGCGTGGTGACAAGATGATGATGATGGGGTGGAGGTGGTGACGTGGGTGGAGGTGGTGGTTTCAGTGTGGGAAGGCAGCGACGGTGATGGTTGTGACAGTGAGGTAGCGGTGGTGGCGAGTGGCGGAGAGTGAGTATGGGGATCGGGTAGATCCGGTCGTGAGGACCACTTTTGGTTTCGATCGGAAATCCCGCCGGAAAACTTTTCCGGCGGCGGCGGTGGTGGCCGGAGGTGGTGGCCGGCGGTGTGAGAGAGAGAAAGTGGGGTGTGTGTGTATAAGTTGAAATGGAAATGAAAATTTTAATATATAAATTATATATATATAATAGAATTTATAACGTGAAATGATAATACCCAATAGTCTAGGGTTCATTTTGTAAATTTTTAGTATAGTTTTGATAACTATCGGTTCGGGACTCGTTTGAGCGACTTAACGGACGTTTCAAAATACGAAACTTGCGCCATTGTTTTCCAAATCATTTTTCTGATAAAAATGAGTATTTACATGATAATATTTCATAAATATTTTATAACATTTAATAAAATATCTGTTATTTATTTTGCGAACCGGTTTCGCCTCGTCCAAAATAAAAATGGATTTAAGCTCGAGTATTCGCGTTATCAACAACGCTTTTAATTAAAATGATGACTAATTTATTTAATACTTTTATTAAATAAATACTGATAATCAAAAACAAATTTAATTATTTTTGTGCCGGTACGCGTCGTTTTTGATTTTAAAATCTTGTGAGAGCATTTCAGTCACCTTCTGACTGTTTTCAGGTCTCGGTCAAAACTAAAAAGTTGTCTGGAATATCATTTCACATCAAATTGCTTTAGAGTCCGAGCCGTGAATACGTAATTTAGATGATCGTTCTTATAAGTCAAGCCAGACCCTAAAAGTCAAAGGGTAAAATCGTCATTCAAAATTTCAAAAATTCTCGGATGTTACAATAATCGTCTACTAAACACTTATTTTCAGAAGCTTTGGCTATTTAGAAGTAAATGTACTTTCGTTTAGCTTTCTCGTTATTTTTTTTAGGTGCATCATGCCGAAATATACCCATGTTGATCATCACGACACCGCTCACTACATTCCTATGTACCATCGAACCGGAGGTTTTACCGGACATGAAAGGGAGGTCTACAAGTCTCTTGTGTTCTGTCACTTTCATGAGGGTCATGTCATCAAACCCGACTTTATCGAAGATGAACCCAATCTTCGCAACATCTTTGTGGTAATCAGTTTTGACTGTCTCCTCGATCTTGACGAACAAATTTTCCCCATCTTCGCTCTACAATTCTACAAAAGTGTTTGTATCATCTGTAACCTCAACGGAACTATTTCCATAGCTTTCGTCATTGACAATGTCAAAACCACTCTCACTCTCGAGAACTTTGTTCGGATTCTCAAAATCCCGGGCGAAGGTGTGTGTTTATACACTTCCGAGTGGCCTATTTCATCCATCATTAGATATAGTGACCCTCATCCAAACATTTACCCTCCTCCTCACGAAGAACCGTCCTTGATTCGTGATGCCTTGTTTCATACAAGAACCGAACCCAAATACCGTACAATGAAAGGTGACAAAACCATCCTCGATCCATTCCAAATGATTAACACCTAATTGAAAGAAGTGTTCAAGAAATAGGACATCATTCTTAGTGAAAATGCCATAAGTCTCACCAGGCACAAAGATCATCCAAACGCAAGATTGTGTTACATGCTCTATTGTCTCACCATTGAGAAACCCTTCAATCTTGCCTATTACATCACTCATCGAATGGAAAGCGTAAACCAAAGTAGCGACATGACTCTCCCTTATGCTATGCTTCTCACTAGACTCTATAAGCATGTTCGGGCAAACCACCCATATACCATGTCCAATGAATTCCAACTTGTGGATCATGTGATGATCCCTCTTTCCAACAAAAGAGTCTT
>BQNB010037619.1:26098-39133 GCA_026074375.1 Tanacetum coccineum
AATTGAGCTACTATTCACAAATATAAATTTACTATGTAGATGCCAACAACTGAGCAACACCATTCCTGTTTTGAACATCGACAATCAACGATATTAGGATCTGGAACAAGAAAAATATCAGAATCGATTTCCCCTAGCTAATCTTCTTGAGGTCGATCCACAGAATTACCAGGTACTCATCTGTTTTCCTCTTAACTCTATATTTGGAAAAAACAATAGTATCATAAATACCCACCTCTCTCGCAGTGTGCACGGTTCACATCAGATGTGATAATCTACAAGATAAGCACACAAAACAAATGGTACTATGAAAATGTGCAACATGCAAAAAGCAGGTCATTCCCGGGGATCCAATCTCAATATGCAAAAATCACCGGCCTCAACTAAATCTAACATATAGGTAATCACAAATTTTCCTTACTCACTTACATACAAAAACTATATTAACGTATACATATATATAGTTATTGCTTTAAAGCAATCATAGGTGATGGATTAAGAACTATCTCTCTTACGTGCTTCAGCAACCAGGCAAACTCCTTGATAAAAGACTGCAATGAGCTTCTTGCTAAACTTCCCGACAGAAATCCTTACCAGCTTCCGCCAGCTCTAAAAGAATTAGAAGGTACCACTCACATCTTCCAATTTCATTTCGACACCAACAGCACTTCAAGAAGAAAAGACTTCGTGTTGGACACAGTTTTTAAGAAAACTATACTCCCTCTCCCAGCACCACTAGTTGAACATGTTTCACCTGAACCAGTACCAACAGAACTACCTAAACCAGTAACACTACCAGAAACATCCAGCCCTGCCTTATCAAGAACCGCCATCAATGAATTTATTCACAACAAAACATCACTAGCCCATCACAACAATCACCAACAAGACTTGCACAACTAGAAGATCCAATGAGAAACCAACAAGAAAAAGAACCTGCTGATTTACCACTACTGTATACCAAAGAAGAAGCCTATGACATCAACCTAAAAACTAACATGTTAAAATTCAACACCCAAGAAGCTCCTAGAGACATCTGCGCACATGTTCAGCCTTCATAATCAGCACCCCCGCAGATAGAAAACCCCACTGAAGCACATAAAGGAAATCAACCAAGTAACCCCACACGACCATCCGCTTGAAAGACACTTTTCATAGACACCCCAGAAACTGATTCTCCTCAGGTTCCCAAAAAAGCAAAACGTGACAAGTGAAAATACTAACATCATGCACATGATATGTAACAGGTTAAGAACTTATGCCTAGTTTGTAATGATAGGCTTAAATCGTATGGGTCATGTAACTAAAATTGTCAACTATGTGGTTATAACTGTCCATTGTTACACCACTATCACTGGTGATAACAGTAAGTACTATTGTATGTGTCCCTATTTTCATAATATACTTACAACTACAAATTACCAGTAACCACAATACATTTTACATCTCCGATGTTCAACCTGAAAACCTTTAAACGATTGCCATAACACAACAACCTATTCACAACTACAAAAGGTTGATTCCCATAATACAACAAAATAACCATAACTAACACTTTTCTCAAATAAGATTAAGCCCCGCAGCAACGCGCGGGGGAAGGGCCAACTTGTTATAAAATCATAATGGATATCATCAACCACCCAAAGTCTTATTATGCACTACTATAGAAGACTGCAGGAGGGTTGATACGTATTTTTATAAAAAAAAATGTACTTTGTAAAATCTTAAATTTAAAAAAATTAAAATTTTTTTTGTACTTTTTATATTTAAAAAGGTATTTTTTACGTTTTTTTGCAAAAAAATTAATTTTTTTACAAAATTTTCAAAAAAAAACTTCTTACTTTTTAAAATCTTAATTTTATAAAAAATTTAAAATTTTTTTCGTACTTTATAAATTTTCTTTTAAAAGTTAAGAAAATATAAAAAAGTAATAAAATTCGAAGTAAAAAGTAAATAAGTTTTAACTTTTTTATTTTTTCTTAACTTTTTTAAAAAATAATTTTTTGTTAAATATAAAAAGTACGAAAAAAGATTTAAATTTATTTTAAAAAATTAAGATTTTAAAAAGTACGACATTTTTTTAATAATTTTTTATATTTTTTAAAGAATAACAACGAAATATTTTTTTTTTTAAACTTAAAAAGTATGATTTTTTTTTTAAAACTAAGATTTTTAAAAGTACGATTTTTTTTTAATTTGTAAAAATATTTTAAATTCTTTACGTATAATAATATAAAAACATTTTAAATTATTTTATGTGATTATTTTTTAAGAAGACAAGGGTAATATAGTCATTTTAGGGTTATATTAGGGTCCTATGGGTGATATTGGAACAATATTTGAAAGTACGTTGGTGTAGATATGACGAAAAATAATACGTATGTCAAGTCGGGACGAATTTGAAAGTAAGTAGGTATTTTAAGGATTTTACCCTAGTTTAGGGTGTGTTTTCAAAAGTTTTTTTTAAATATATATATTATATATATATAATATGATATATATATATTATATATATATATATATATATATATATATATATATATATATATATATATATATATAGTATTAAACTTCAACATTTTTTATAAAATCGTGCGTATGTCAGAAACATTGCAATATTGGGCTCGTTTTGTTCGTAATTCGAAGATATTTTTTTATCTGAATGAATCGGTAGATATGTGTTATATATTTGATAAATAAAGTTTAGTATATTTTTTTGTCTATTTTGGGCCAGCGAAAATATTTTTTTTTTACTTTGGGCCGGTGTTGGGCTTATTTTTTCGGCGTAGTAAAGCGACGTTGTATTTGAATTTTTTTGGCGTGGCCGTATGTTAGGCCTATTCCAAAGCGTAAGTACAAAACAACATAAAATGGGGCCGTTTTAAACGCCCTTTAGTATATTCGAGAGTGGTAACATGCCTGCGCATTGAGACGTGATTGAGTTGTAGCTGACGCATGTATTTTATTTGACTGAGCATTTCTTTTTCGTAACCATAGTTTACTACTTTTTGGCCGACTGATTCACGAAATTCGACTGACAATTGTCGTTGAGGCGAATATTATTTACTTATTTAGTTAACAAAATATGTGGTATTTGTATTTATATAAACACTATGATTCCTCATTTTGTTCAAATACTCCTTATAAATTGCGATCTTACTATTATTAAGAGCACATGAATCATTACAGTTCTTTTGTTGCAATTGTTCTACTTTTCAGGCTATGCACTATGGGTCGGTCGACCGACTCGGTCAACCCACGACCTTGTCGGTCGCCCCCATAGTGCATGAGTCGGTCGTGGTCGACCTTTTGGCTATGTTGGTCCTCTGCACGACCAAGGTCGCTAGTATGTTTCTTGAGTTTGTGTGTGTTTTAATTAAAATAAAATATATTTTTTGTGGGGTATGTTTTTTGTAGTGTAGGTCGCCTTATAGTGGCAAAAAGTCTCTTGTAGGTCACCAGAAAGAGAAAGTTGACGTGGCAAGGGAAAATGTAGGTCGTTGGTGGTCACGATAGTGTATAGCCTCATAATTCTTTCTTTGGACCACTATATGGTTACTTGATAATGATGAGCCTATTTAAAACTTAAAGCCCAATATAGAAAATGACAAAAATAAAAAGAATATAGTTTCTGCTAGACCAAGCCCAAAAAGTGAATTGCATTTAATACGCCGTCGTTTTTTATCAGAATTGATATATATATTAATATGGGCATTATAATGCACAATAGTTGTATTCGTTGTTGCATAAACCCAAATGGCATGTCATAGTCAAACAAGGAATTACTTTAGTGCATTATTTAGTACTACAATTGAATTTGAATGTAGGTGTTGATTATGCTCTTACAAGCTTTTGAAGTATTTACCAAGTTCAAAGTTGTGTACCAATATGAGCTTGAAAACATGCAAGTTTAAAAAAAAATTAATACGAAAGTTTCTTATAAACGAATATCTTCTTCAGTTCCGGAATCATAACTTTTTTAGTTAGAGAAGTGGACCAAAATTCCGTTATTCCATATTATACCAGAAAAAATGATGACGAGTCAACTAAACAGAAATCGCAATATACTCATTTGTTTCTTCACGACATGTTTTGTTTTTTTAGTTACTTGATGATTTGTGTAACATTTCATATTTTCAGGTCATTTTACGACTTCAATTATTCCTTTATTTATTTTTAGGCTTTTACGCGTTTGCTTTTTGTTTAAATAGCTTAGTTAAATCGCGTAAACTAAAAATCAATGTTTAACGTAAACGGGCATCCAACAAATAAATGTTTACGTCAAGTAAGTGTTATAAAGTTATTAGGATGATAATTTATAACTTTACGCTTTTTATTTTTATTGGTTACGTAAAACGTTTACGTAACGCAATAAAACTACACTTTTGCATACATGGCAAACCATAAACCCATCTACACTTCAACAAAAACCCACCATTATACCCAATACCCAAAAATATATTACAAACTTATGTAAACATGCATGTTAGCCGAATCTATACACAAACATATACATACACTTGTAAATTAATTCCAATACTCCACTAACTTGAATAAACAACATTACTTGTTATCCAATGGATTCAAGCCCTAAAAGTTAACACCAACCTTGTCTCCTACACCTTCTATGTTCGGCTAGAAATGAGGAGAAATAAGAGAAGACCAAACCAAGCATGCTAAGCCTTGTCATTTCATTCTTACACAAAAGCAACTTATGTCATACTTGTTCCTTATACAACCTACTCTTACAAGACCTAAACTAATATAAAACACCATGAAACCATGCTCTAATTCCACACAAACCGTCCACCCTTTTCTATATACTTCCATGGTATTGATAAAGGGTATTAACACAAGTCCTAGGCTATAAATACCTACATAAAGTAAACAACTCACACGTATCATTTTACCAAGAAACCAAAAGCACAAAACACAACTCTTTTCCTCTCTTAAAAAACCACTATCACTCGTACACACCTATACATTTTCATATTTTTGATTTATAAGGTAAACAAGCATACAAGGGTTTGATATTAAATATCTCTAAGGATTACAAAGGGTATTGGAAGCTTGATTGAGTGGTTGAAAAGGTTAATCAAAGTAAAGAAGATTAGGGTTTTTCTAGTTTAAGTTTAAGGTTTATTATTGGAAGTATTTTGGGATCAATACTGTGTTATCATCTTCATACACGTCATCTATGTTTACCTAAAACCATAATCTCTTCAATATAATTAATTTCTTGTTTATATAATTGTTATGTAGTAATCCATCACCTAGGTTTAATTTATAAAGTTTATAAATAATTTACACCTGTAATAAATTTCGAATCCATTTTGTTCAAAGGTAAAAACGATGTTAAAAATATGAGAATATTGTTACTTATAGATTGGCAAGCAATGGATAAATTTATATAATTTATGGTTATTTATTTATTATATAGTTTATATAAGTAAATAAATGTAATGGACATGTTCTTGGACAAACTTGGACTATACATGATGGACACAAATTAGAGGACTCAAATTATATCAAAGATGTGTTATTACATAAAGTAGATCACTTGTAATAATTTAATTAAGTTAGAAAGTGTATAAAACAAGTTTATTAATTTATTTATATAAGAACTAAAAACCTACTGTTTTATTTCCTATAAAATAATATTTATTTTATATTTTAATATAATAGTACATTTCATGACGATTCTAAATATATAAAGAACTCAAAAATCCGAATTATAACGAAGAAGTTATAAAGTTTACGAGTTTACGATAAAAAGTGATTTTATAAAAGTAATTTTATAAAATCCGAAACTGAAAATATCTGATGGAAAATATTTGATGTTTTTCTGTAAGAGTACTTTTTACAAGGAATCCGGATATAAAAGAAACTCGAAAATCCGAATTATAACGAAGAAGTTACGCTATTTACAAGTTTACGATAAAAAGTATTTTTATAAAAGTAATTTTATAAAAATACGTTATTGTTCATAACAGTGTGTTTTTGGAAAATATTTTTCTTAGATTTAACTTTTAATTACAAAGACATGGATATAGTAATCACTAAAAACCGAATTAAAACGAATGGGTTATGATTTTTACGTGATTACAACAATTAATTAAATAAATGTAATATTTTTATAGATTTTCTTAATACAAAACTGTGGGCATAAAGAACGTATAAAACGGAGTTAAAACGAAAAAGATATAAGGTTTATAAAACCTTATGCACTATTTTTATACTTGTGCACTATTTTTGTGAAATCAATTAAACTAATTATATAATATCATTAGATAATTACATAAAGGTATTAAAACAACTATTATTAATAAACGATCAATTGTTGGACAAGTATAATATTTTTACAAACACAAATACATGAACGTTTATTTTACAAAGTACAAATTTATATTGTTTAATTTTATAAATTAAACAAACATGTTTAGTTGGTGATGTAACTATATAGAATTATATGATGTGTTAGTTATTCAAAGTGCATAGTATACATACGACTTATATTTAATTAGGTTGCACTCGGACTATACGTGACGATTTTCACATTATTTGATTTAGATAATCAAATCATTCACTAAGGTGAGTTCATAGCCCCATGTTTTACGATTACAATGATTTACAACTTTTGAGGTGAGAAACATGCATTGTTTTACATGTTGGACGCAATTATACATTTTAACATGATTACGTGTTTGCCTAAGTAGCGATAACCTAATGTGCCCATTATCATGAACTGTCAATTACTTGGTGTAAGCACGAATGTTATAAATAGATCTATTTGGGATTGACATCCTCGTTTGGGTGAGTAGCACTCACTGTGCCGGTTTGCCAAACAACGGACGTATACCATGTCGGATTCGGGATGTTGCGGGTTAGAACATCATCAAGGGCAATGTTGGCAATTTATATTGCAATTCATACATGTCGAGCTTCAGTGTCATGAGCTTAAGGAAACGTAATTACATTTTGTGATGTTTGCATCTATTGCACTATCATACACTTGGAAATCTTGCATTCCTACATTACATTTACATAAACCTATGAATTCACCAACTTTAAGTTGACGTTTTAAAGTATGTTTTCTCAGGTCAATGAGGCACGAGGTGCTACAGATACATTGGGGATAGTCTTTTGGGGAGTCATGCATTAAAGATTTGGAGTCATTATATCTTGGGATTTTTGTTATGATCTAAAATCTTTGTTATCAAATGTTGAACAATTTAAGCCATTGTGCTTTGTATTAAACAATTTAAATAAATCCAATGTATCGTATTTTAAATGACTCTTTTAGAGGTCGTTCTCATATCTTGTGCTATTGATCTATGAAGTAAAGCTCCCAGATTCATTATTCCGCTGCGACCCAATTTGGGGGTGTTACAATAGAGGTGATAGATATGACAATTTTGTGTGTAGTAAAATAGGTGGTGAAAGATGGTGATGACAATGCAAGCAACTAACAATGTATGCTTATTTGTAAAGTAGTGATGATGAATATGCATGTATAAACATGTAATGAAAGAGATATAGATTAAGGTATGATATATGTGCGAATGAGAACAAATTATCTTGATAAAGAAATCAATCTTAATCGACCTAGACAAATCCAAACGAGTTAGTGCAAGATAGAAGCAAGAATATCATTTCACAACATGATAGTTCAAACATTTATACCAACAAGTATGAAATAAAAACTTCTTTAAGTATTATCACACGAATGACTTTAACAAGTAGACACATAGATAGACATGTATATGAACAAAACGTGTTTTCAAATAGACACACAAATAGGAAAAACTAAGAAATGAAGAGGTCATAAGTTGAAACTATCTTAAACAAGGCATAAAATGCGTTCGGAAAATATTGGATAGATCTATGAAATTTTGAAGGACTTAAGATCTAGATAGATCAAAACCAACTATTGGGCGACCTTAATACAAGTCTAAATAATCTAATTTAAGTGTCGGATTAAAAAGTTAACTACCTCAAATGGCAAAAATGCCTACTGTAGAACCAGCTAGCCGGTTCCATTGGTTTAACAGAACCGGCTTTGCTGCAAATAAAACCGGCTTGCAGCAGCCAAGGTTCCTAAAATCTAAAATCCTCTAGTAGTGAACAAAATGAATTCTAACCTTGATTTTCACTTATATTGTTGATCAATTGGTCATACTAGATTAATCCAAAATCTCATGGGTAAGATTCAACGCTTATACCATACATATCTTGATTATTCCAAACGCTTCTTAATACAAAAAGAAAATGAAAATGAAGAAGTATGAATTGCATAAAAACCAACCACAAGCATAAACGATTCACTTTACAAACAATCATTCAAGGATTCAGACATAAACAATATGAGAAATAAGAACATTTATACAAGAGCATGTTCCAAGTAGTTCAACCAAACACAAGCATAAGAAAGAAGATCATTTTAGATTATAAAATCAATTGCACTAACAATGATGCTACCGATATGCGACAAAGGTACAAATAGGCATGAAATCTCTTATTGCATTTGAGTCTGTTTATTTATGAAAAATGAGTATCAAACTTGTTATATTGTTCCATCTCTTGTTTGTCGATTTTGGTTCTTAATTAAGATAACGTGTCTTCAAAAGAAACATCCTAGAATTCTATAAGTATATCAAAAATATATAACATGAGAGCAAAAGTAGCAAATAAATTATGTAGCAATGACATATAAGGGACAAGATGCAAAGATCATACAAATCATGTTTAAGCATGTATAAACTAGAACATAATACGTATAGATTTAAGGAATGCTAACAAGGAACAATAACTATCAAGCATAGATATATCCATATCAAAATGACAAATTATAAACTCATATGAGATGACATATAAAAGACAAAAATGTAAGAATCATGTAAGTCATGTCAAAGCCTTAACACTAAGTATCACAAATATAAGCATGAAAGCATTTTAAGAACGAAACAAGACCTTTCCTATGGATTACGCATTTGACAATTAAGCAAATAGTTATCAAACACCAAAATTAATGACAATACAAATAATCAAACAAGAACATTTAATCAACACAAGTAAATGAGAAGCAAGATATCATGATAGACTAACGAAGGAAAGATCATATTTATAACTAGTATGAAAAAAATGTAGCATTAGTGGTGGTTCGGAGATGGAGAACAAGTTGATGAACTAGTGGTTATGGAGGATTGACAAGATGAAATGACAATGTCACAATGTTTAGATAAATCTAACAGAGTATTTTTAAAATCCCTATTTTTCAAGAAAACTAAAAATATTTAAGAATTTGGCAGAAACGCCATGTCTAAAAATTGACCTTTATTTTATTAGCTACAAAACAACATTTGAGACTATCTAGACTCAATTTCCTTTAAAATGGCGGGTGGCACAAGTTCCATCTCCATACGATTCATTTTATACGAAATTCCTAAAATGACCCATTTTCTACAAAACTTGTTGTCTCGATTTTATATATGGATAAGATGACCGAAACTCAACTTCATAACATCAAAATTTCTAGAATTTGTTCATAAAATATATACTTCAATATCGAATGCTTACTTGGTCTAAATGAACCACGGAACCATTTTTTATGGGTTTTGCCAAACACTAGTTTTGACCCGTTTTAACCAAAACAATAACTTATTACTTTGACCCGTTTTGAAGAACACTTTTAAAAACTACAACAAGACATCATTATAATTCTTGAGTATTTTGGATGAAACAATCAAGTTGCCAATCTCACTTTGATGTGTACAATTTTTATGACAATATCTTTCAAAATACTTAACTAATTTACTTAATTCCTAAGATATTGAGATTATGCAAGATGTAGAAAAGGAATATGCAAAGAAGGAGATATATGTATATATGAATCCTAGCATAAGTCTAAATATGCATATTCATGAAATTGACGAGCTATCACATAAATAACATGTCATCCCAAACACTAGTGTTATATGCAAAACAACAAGCTCTCATATATGATGCAAATATGTAATACTAAATAAGGTGCAACAAGTAATCATATAGCATATCACATATCATGACTAGTATGAGTTGACAAAACATTTATGAAAATACATTTTGACACATATAGGAGTTAACCCAAACACTCCTTTAGAAACCGTATTATTTCTTTTAAGAATCTAAATTGTCATACAAGCGAAGGAACATACAAGACATGTTTGACATTTATGTTTCATAAATAAGTAAGCTCAAATGCAATGAGAGATAAGCATACAATCATCTTATCATCATATAGGCGCAATGCAAACTAGAACGACTAATCATATAACATATCATACGAAAAATTCTTTTCGCCTTGCGATGAGTATGACGATGTATACCAAGCTTGATTAATGGCCAAATTACTTTATTTTCAAAGAAGGATGTATCAAAGTTCAAAGGATACCGACCAAAATTGCCCGACTCAAAGGTTTGAGTTTCTATGTTAATACAAAACTTGAAATTTTGGACACTTTGTGGTATTTTGCAAATTCGACTTACTTGAACTTATAATCAGTACCTCTAACCTACTTTATTAGAAACTAGACTCAATTATCTTCGAAACGATAGGTGGCACGACTTGTACGGATTTACGGTTAAGTTTTTATGACCTTTTGAAGTTGATCAAATTTTTTGTAAAGCGTACTGTAGAACCGGCTGGCCGGTTCTGTTCCTTGAATGGAACCGGCTTGTTATCGAACAGAACCGCCGGTCTGAACGAATTTTCCAAAAACGCTTATTTTGACCCGACGAAAAGAGTCAACACTTGGTAGGCTTTAAGGTAAACTTATATAACAGATTTTAGACCTTATTCAAGCTTGTATAACAACGATATTCAACAATCAAGACTTCTAAGAATAAAACAACGACATACTTTTCATATTAAGCCCTGCTTTTCGGATAGTTTGATATACGGATCGTACTCGGTTTTGAAAACCATTTGTTTTGAAAACTAGAGCCACATGGATCTGATACCAATTGTGGAAAACATAGAGGGGAGGGGGGTGAATACATTTCCGATTAAAATCTAAAAACTTTTTGTATCTGTAGGATCCCGAATTCACACAAACATGTATAGATCTAGAGAGATCTAGAGAGACAAAGTTAGAGAGAGAATGGTTGAGAGAGAAACTAAAAAAAATACACTTAAGAGTGTGTAAAATGAATAGATGCTTACCTCTTTCAAAGTTGGAAGAGGTATTTATAGTTCTTACAAAACACCGGGTATTAGTACACGGTTCAATACCGAAAGTCGTACGTTTAACTATTAAACTACAAGCTATAATGAACAGTAAAATACACAGGGTGACCGAGTCTTTTTCTAATATCTAACAATCTACCCCTAAGGGAGGTCACCCCTAAAAATACTAAACTTAAGCTCTTCAATCTTCAGATTGATCTTATGTATAGCTCGTAGACGTTTGATTTCATTGATCTGTATCTTGTGAATCTGAAGTAGTGAACTTTAGACTTTTAGGCTTTAGCTTGACTTGTATGTGATCTTTGAGCTTCTTTGAGATCATCATCCAATCATAATCTCTAATCATCATCATGTGATCTTTTGCCATCTTGTGAACTTGTGTCATTCAGAATGATATGCTCACACTTTTCTTGATCTTGAAAGCTTGAATATTCAGAGTTGCGGAAGCTTTAATAACAGATACTTGAGCTTTCATGATATCTTCGAATGTGTCGTTTGAGAATGAGCACGCGGTTATGAACTTGATTTTGTTGGAACACGGTATCTCCATCTCCATCTTTAAATGTTCCTGTAATAAAACAGTTAGCAATAAAGAGAAAATTGATTTGTAAAAACAATCGATGCGATACTTTGCAAAAGAGTTTTGTAACACATCGAAAGTTTTATTTGTTTTCCAAAGTCCATTAACCGTCAATTCGTATACTGGAACAAGTTTGATTCATGTAGAATCGCACCGTTGTTGTTTTCCAGTTTTCACAAGTTTGATCCATTAAGGATCTCACAAGTCACCTACCATGAGCTTGTTTGAAGTTGGCTCAAGCAGGATTTCCATCTTCACTGTGAATACTTACGTATCACTCGGATGTTCTGGCAAAATCACAAGGATAATGCGTAGGACTCTTATGATAAAACTTGTAATCACAGTGTGTGAATAACAAGTAAATTGGAATTGTCCTAACGAGATTAATTGATGATCTCTTGGCTCTAAACTCAAAAGTGCGTTTTGATTTTAGTGATCGGAGGCTGGAGCTGACTGCCACCTTTTCAATACCGACTTACTCGGAGTGAGTGAGTCAGTAGATTACATGTTTAGTCTCCGTGAGAAATGAAACAGAAATCTTTTGAGAGATTCTGAGTGGCTTGGGAGGGTTGTGCATTGCATCACTGGGTCCATGATGTCACTTCAATGTCAGCAATCATTTTAGTGATTTTGACAGCATATGTATTGACCCGGTTTCTGCCTAAGTGTATGGAGGGCTTCTTTCTTTACACCCTTTATCCGTACAATTCTTTTTCATTCTTCAACCCCTTTAGTGCTTACCAAGATTTCATGACTAGAACCTTGTTGGGTTTATTCAAGTACTAGCTCCATCTCAGTCGGCACTATTCCCTTTTCCTCACATTTACTCCTTTTTATCATACCTAAGGACTTCTACACTAACTAGTGGATAGTCCCTGGGTAGATCCCTCCGGTTCTGGCAGGATCATGGGAACGAGTACCTAACCTTACCATCCTTATAACTTCGATAACAGTAAATACATGGTCAGTCTTTTGGTACAGTTCACCTTGCCATAAAATCACTGTTGAAAAACTCAATCAGGTACTTATGATAAAACTATCAAAGTGTTTAGTACCCGATTGTTTTTGCTTTCCAGAAAAGCTCCCCCTCAACATGTGCATCGGTATTGCAAGAAGGCTTTGAATCTACTCAAAGTGTTTAGTACCCGATTGTTTAGCACATGTTGGTGGAGTATACACTTGAGTAATATGATCACATTACATATTTTAATCACATTTTTCTCCCTTTATC
>BQNB010037620.1:0-49318 GCA_026074375.1 Tanacetum coccineum
AAAAGGCGTTTGACTCGATTAGATGGGATTACTTAGACGATGTTCTAAGGATGTTTGGTTTTGGTATTAAATGGCGTGGTTAGATCAGTGGACGTCTCAAGTTTGCCATGGGATCGGTTCTCGTTAATGGAAACCTAACTACGGAATTTCAATTCCACAAAGGATTGAAGCAGTGTGACCCTTTGTCTCCTTTCCTTTTTATTTTGGTCATGGAAAGACTTCATCTTTCTTTTAGAAAAGTGATTGATGCTGGTCTTTTCTCAGGTATTTCTATTAACAATTCTTTGATAATTTCTAATTTATTCTATGCGGATGATGCTGTCTTCGTTGGTAAACGGGATATGTCGAACATCAATACAATTGTTAATGTTTTGAAATGCTTTCACTTGACTTCTGGTCTCAAATTAAATATTCATAAAAGCAAGATCATGGGGGTTGGCATTCAAGCAGGTGAGGTTGATTTAGCAACGAGAGAAGTGGGTTGTTCTACTTTTTCTCATCCTTTTACTCATCTTGGAGTCAAAGTTGGAGGCGGTATGTCTAGAATTAAATCGTGGGATGAAGTTTTATGTAAAGTATCCTCTCGGCTTTCCAAATGGAAGCTCAAGACTCTTTCCGGCGAGTTTGATGACGACGGCGGTTTGGTGACGACGACGGTGGCGAGGAGGGATGGTGGTGGAGAAGGGTTCCGGTTTTGTTGAGTCATAGAGTGGTGGTGGCGGTTAGGGTGTGTTTAATAGGCTAAGAGAGATAAAGAGGATATGTATTGAGATAGAGAGAAATAAGATTATATGTGTTTTTTTTGTTTTGATATGTGATGGTTCGGTGTGTGTGAGTTTTATATATGAGCAAAGATGCCAAAAAGATTCATGCTTTCAACATTTCAAGAATAGATAGAATTTCCATTATAAAATAGTATAGATTGGTCCATTTTTACACTAATTAACAAGTGTTTAGTTTTTACTAGCATGTTACCCGCGTAAAACGGCGGTTTCGTGGGCATTAAAAATAAAAAAAACTAAAAACCTTGGCTAGATATTGTTCGTGAAACTAAGTCCTTATAAAAAAAGGTATTGATCTTTTGGCTTTTGTTCGTAAAAAAGTAGGAAATAGGGAAAATCGCTTTTTTGGTATGACATCTGGTTAGATGACATGGCGTTGAAGCATCGGTATCCTAGACTATACGCTTTGGAACTATCCAAATATATCAGTGTCTCAGAGAAATTGAGTAGCGATTCCTTGGTTTTCTCTTTTCGTCGAATTCCAAAAGGTGGGATAGAGGAAGAACAACAACGCTCTCTTCAAGCTCGAATCGAAGGCATAATTTTAGCTCCTATGTTAGATCGTTGGATTTGGTCTTATGAATCCTCGGGTGAGTTCTCGGTGAAGTCAGCTAGACCCTTTATTGACGATTTGCTTTTGCCAAAGGAAGATGTGCCTACTAGATGGGTTAACGTGATTCCTATTAATTAACTTTTTTGTCTGGAGAGTTTGTTTGGATAAGCTCCCTACCAGGTTGAATATCTCCCTTAAAGGAGTTGATATCCCTTTCATTCTTTGCCCTATATGTAACATCTCCGTGGAGTCCATTTCACACCTTCTTTTTTCATGCTCGTTGGCTCGGCAGCTGAGATCCAAATTCTTATGTTGGTGGGAGTTAGAAGACAGAGCTTGAGTCTTATGAAGATTGGCTTCAGTGGTTAAATAATGTTCGCCTTACTAAGTGAATAAAGGAGATGTTCGAAGGTGTTAATTATGTGATGTGGTGGTTAATATGGAGGTTCAGGAATCTTGTTTTTTTTGGAGGGAATGATCATCGTCGAGAGCTTCTTTTTGAAGATCTTGTTCATTTATCCTTCATTTGGTGTTCTAGTCGATGTAAATCTAAATTCAATGGGTTACTTGGATGAAAAATCCTAGCTCTAGGGATGATTTTTGCCGAACATTTCACCACTCAGGGATGATTAGTGCCAATAGTATCGGCTAGGGATGATTACTGCCAGAAACTACAAACCACAGGGATGATTTTTGCAGTTTACTCTATAATGAAATTAAATCATAAAAAAATAAATAGATAAAAAGATATTTCAATTTAAAAATAAATTTGATTTTTTAATTAAAAAGTGACACATGTCACTTTAAGATGTGTTTTTCTAAAATGAGATGGATGATTAAAATTGCACATAACAAAAAATTGTTATAAATTGTTGTTATATAAAATAAGATGAATGTGTTTTTTGTTAAAAAATGATATTTCCATAAAAAAAATAGGAAAAGTTTAAATTTTCAAACAATTTTTAAATATAGAAGTGTTCCAAATGATTTATAATATAGTATAGATAATCGACAAGATTTATTCATTTGGTTACACATATTATATAATGTTTTTTTATGAAAGATATAGCCTAATTAAAGTATGTCTAAAGTTGGTTTCAAATTTTCAATATTACACATTTACGTTATAGAAATATTATACATACATTATTCAAAATTGATCATTTTATAATTTTGGCCTGGATTTTAATTATTAGCTTCCAAATACAAATATTTACTTCCACTTCTATGTAATGTTAATATGTTATTTCCATAACTTTTAGGAAAAGATCAAAGTAAGAAGAGAGTTAAAATGTTAAGTTTGACATAATAGAATTTGAATTTTTATGTCTAAAAATATTCTTACACATCTTTAAATTTATATCGATAACAATAGAAGTCATCAAAAGTTGTATGAAGATTAACAAGATGATCACATCAAGGCCATTCACTTTCTTCATTCTATTGGTAATTTTCTCGTACTAATCGATAATCTTTGTACAATTTATTATATGGATTGAGATTCTTTTAAGTTTAGATGAACATGACCGGTCATGTTTCCTCACAAACAAAAGAAAGACGGGTCCCGCAGTAGACCCTACAATTTTGTATGTGAGAGAACATGACCTATCATGTTCACTTTAACGTGAGAGAATCTCAATCCTATATTATATTAGCATCGTAACCGCATGTCTGGCACTTTTGTAGTCATTGGTCGGGCTGCTGCTCCCTAGCTTATTGATCCCATTTTGGATTATAAAGATCAAAGAAGTTGAACACGAAGTCGATTTGATCACCAGTAGGAGCCATAAGGAAATATGGTCCATTGTACAAAATGCAACAACTACATTGCTTCCAACGAGTTCATCAGCTATGAATTTAGCAAGAGTTGCAGCCATTGCTCTTGGTAAAATTGACGTCGCGTTCTCTCAAATCGAAACCAAGGTTTGCTTCCTTTTTACAATATAATTCGAGGTGGCAAGATAAATGGTACTTCATATAAATATGTGATACACTTGCGCTTAAAAGTAAAAATAAGTAACGCGTAAAATGATAATTAGAAAACGATATTGCTAGATCGATAAACTAAGTTTTACCAAAGGTTTTGAGTTTAAGCCTGGTGAATAGATACATTTGTAACGTTGTACCTACGATTTTATAAAAAATGTTAAACTAATTATACATTTGTAACGTTGTACCTACGATTTTATAAAAAAATGTTAAACTAATTTCTTTTTTTTTCAAATCAAATCCTGCAAAACATAATTAGATTATACAATTAATGTAGTAAACTTTCTATAATGAATTTTTTGTTTTCAACAATTTGTTAATATTTTATTAACCAATCTCTCCACATTAAACACATTTATGAAGCGAACAAACCCAAATCGCTTGCCGTCTTTCAATCTCTTCATAGGAATAAAAGAGTCCACAACGTGTCCATATTGTTTACAAGAATGAAACAGGTCCTTGGCTGAGACAGAATCCGGAAAATTCGAAACAAAAATCGATGTTGATATCTTAGCAACATCGTCCTCCTTCGATCTAAAGCTCCCCATCAAAAAAAAAAAAAATTTTTTTTTATTGAAGGGAGGTCTATAACCAACGATTACAAGTGACAATCAATGGAGGTAAAATATGAGGATAAATGGTGGCAAGGAATGATTGGAAACGGAAATGGATCGATTTGGGGAGATAACTCAGATCTAAATAACTAAACCCTAGATGAGAATCCCGCCTAACACGCTCGATATGAGAGTAATCAATCAATGATTAATCTCAATTTCAAGGGTTATAACAGGATTCAAACAAAAGGGAAGAAGGAATTCAGATCAAAGATTTTTTTTTCTTTTTCTAATTGCAAGTTTGACCAATTAATTGCATGTTTGACCTAATGATTGTCATTTATATATAATTTAGCCATTTATGTCATGTATAATTTCAATATACAATTTAATTTAGTCAATAACATTTAATGATTGTCATTTATACAATTAAAAGTATCACAATGATCAAATTCAGAATTATAACAAATTCCTTGCCATTTTATTCCCTAAAATACATTTTCATTTGGTTCCCTAAAATACATTTTCAGTTTCAACATTTTCGTTTCCTTAACAATCTAAAGGGTGAAGTCTAAAAATACGTAACAAACTTTTTCAAAAAGAACAAAATACGTAACCTACTAAATATAGTACTAGAATTGCCAAATAACTTTCAAATTTTGAACGATATACGTAATATGACCTGCTATTGACCAAAATATGACCTGTTTGACCGGTTCCATTTTCAAAAATTGCAGAAATGGTCCATGTGATTCGCGTTGGACTTTCACTGTTAGTCCTTTAACTTTTTTTTTCAATTAATTTTTTTTTCACTTAATTTTTAAAATACTTTTTTTTCATTTATTCATACACTATTTTTTTACACTTATTATACTTTTTTTCCACTTATTCATACACTAATTTTTTTTATACTTATTACACTTTTTTTTTAGAAAAAATTTTAAATATTGCGTTAAACTTTTTCACAACTAGCACCCTCATGTGGCTTAAATTTTGAATGTTGTGTTGGACTCTTTTTCACATTAGGGGTGTTTAACAGTTAAAATTTTAAAAAAAAATTCTTTTTAAAAAATATATCACATTTAACAGTCAAAATTTATGCCACATGAGGGTGCTTGTTGTGAAAAAGTTTAACGCAATATTAAAATTTTTTTTCTAAAAAAAGTGTAATAAGTATAAAAAAATTAGTGTATGAATAAGTGGAAAAAAAGTATAATAAGTGTAAAAAAATAGTGTATGAACAAATAAAAAAAAGTATTTTAATAATTAAGTGAAAAATAAATTTAATTGAAAAAAAAAAGTTAAAGGATTAACAGTGAAAGTCCAATACGAATCACAGGGACCATTTATGTAATTTTTGAAAATGGAACCGGTCACATTTTGGTCAATAGCCGGTCATATTATATATATCGTTCAAAATTTGAAAGTTATTTGGCAATTCTAGTACTATATTTAGTGGGTTACGTATTTCGTTATTTTTTTGAAAAAGTTTGTTGCGTATTTTTAGACTTGCCATTTTGTTCCTTAAAATACATTTTCATTTGGTTCCCTAAAATACATTTTCAGTTTCAACATTTTCGTTTCCTTAACGATCTAAATCATCGAAAGACTACCACAATGAAAACTTGACAACATCCTTTGTTCGCATATTAAAAGATCTAATCAAATCCTGCAAAACATAATTAGACTATACAATTAATGTAGTAAACTTTCTATAATGAATTTTTTGTTTTCAACAATTTGTTAATATTTCAATAACATTCAATGATTGCCATTTATATATAATTTAGTCATTTATGTCATGTATAATTTCAATATACAATTTAATTTAGTCAATAACATTTAATGATTGTCATTTATACAATTAAAAGTATCACAATGATCAAATTCAGAATTATAACAAATTCCTTGCCATTTTGTTCCCTAAAATACATTTTCATTTGGTTCCCTAAAATACATTTTCAATTTCAACATTTTCGTTTCCTTAACAATCTAAAGGGTGAAGTCTAAAAATACGTAACAAACGTTTTCAAAAAGAACAAAATACGTAACCTACTAAATATAGTACTAGAATTGCCAAATAACTTTCAAATTTTGAACGATATACGTAATATGACCGGCTAATGACCAAAATATGACCTGTTTGACCGGTTCCATTTTCAAAAATTACAGAAATGGTCCATGTGATTCGCGTTGGACTTTCACTGTTAGTCCTTTAACTTTTTTTTTCAATTAAATTTTTTTTTCACTTAATTTAAAAAAAAATTCACTTAATTTTTAAAATACTTTTTTTTTTTTATACTTATTACACTTTTTTTAGAAATTTTTTTAAATATTGCGTTAAACTTTTTCACAACTAGCACCCTCATGTGGCTTAAATTTTGAATGTTGTGTTGGACTTTTTTTCACATGAGAGATGTTTAACAGTTAAAATTTAGAAAAAATATCTTTTTAAAAAATATATCACATTTAACAGTCAAAATTTACGCCACATGAGGGTGCTAGTTGTGAAAAGTTTAACGCAATATTTAAATTTTTTTCTAAAAAAAGTGTAATAAGTATAAAAAAATTAGTGTATGAATAAGTGGAAAAAAAGTATAATAAGTGTAAAAAATAGTGTATGAACAAATAAAAAAAGTATTTTAAAAATTAAGTGAAAAAAAATTTTAATTGAAAAAAAAAGTTAAAAGTGAAAGTCCAACGCGAATCACAGGGACCATTTCTGTAATTTTTGAAAATGGAACCGGTCAAACAGGTCACATTTTGGTCAATAGCCGGTCATATTACATATATCGTTCAAAATTTGAAAGTTATTTGGCAATTCTAGTACTATATTTAGTGGGTTACGTATTTCGTTCTTTTTGAAAAAGTTTGTTGCGTATTTCGTTCTATGGCAATTCTAGTACTATATTTAGTGGGTTACGTATTTAGTGGGTTACTATATTTAGTGGGTTACGTATTTCGTTCTTTTTGAAAGTTATTTAGACTTGTCATTTTGTTCCTTAAAATACATTTTCATTTGGTTCCGTAAAATACATTTTCAGTTTCAACATTTTTGTGTCCTTAACGATCTAAATCATCAAAATACCACCACAATGAAAACTTGACAACATCCTTTGTTCTCATATTCAAAGATCTAATCAAATCATACAAAACATAATTAGACATAATTAGACTATACAATTAATGTAGTAAACTTTCTATAATGAATTTTCTGTTTTCAACAATTTGTTAATATTTCAATAACATTCAATGATTGTCATTTATATATAATTTAGCCATTTATGTCATGTATAATTTAAATATACAATTTAATTTAGTCAAGAACATTTAATGATTGCAATTTATATAATTAAAAGTATCACAATGATCAAATTCAAAATTATAACAAATTACACTTGTCAACGTCGGCGAAGATTCCGACAATAGAGACGGCGGTGACATCAACGGTTCTACAAAAATATACAAGATAAACTTTATAGCAAAATTTACAAAATAACCATTTATACAATATTATAACTTTAAGAATATACCATTCATTCTGATTTACGGCAACGGTGACCTTGTGTATTACAGATCTATAAACAAAACCTTCAAAACATAAATAATAGTCATAGATATATTATAAAACTCAAAAAATACCTCATATGTTAAAAACATCTTTTGATGGCCGTGAGTTTTGGCGGTCTCTTTTATGTGGTGGTTGGGCTCACGGCGGAGTGGTGGTTTCAATGGTGCTTCTCTTTTTCCGGCAAGTTTGATTTTTTCGACGAGTTTGATTTTTCCGGCGAGTTTGATGACGACGGCGGTTTGGTGACGACGACGGTGGCGAGGAGGGATGGTGGTGGAGAAGGGTTCCGGTTTTGCTGAGTCATAGGGTGGTGGCGGCGGTTAGGGTGTGTTTAATAGGCTAAGAGAGATAAAGAGGATATGTATTGAGATAGAGAGAAATAAGATTATATGTGTTTTTTTTTTTTTGATATGTGATGGTTCGGTGTGTGTAAGGTTTATATATAAGCAAAGATGCCAAAAAGATGCCAAAAAGATTCATACTTTCAACATTTCAAGAATAGGTAGAATTTCCATTATAAATTAGTATAGATTGGTCCATTTTTACACTAATTAACAAGTGTTTAGTTTTTACTAGCATGTTACCCGCGTAAAACGGCGGTTTCGTGGGCATTAAAAATAAAAAAAAACTAAAAATTAATAAAAATATAGTAAAATGGATGTTGAATTAAATAGCACAAAATTTTAGAAAATATAATGAAATTAAATCATAAAAAAATAAATAGATAAAAAGATATTTCAATTTAAAAATAAAGGTGATTTTTTAATTAAAAAGTGACACATGTCACTTTAAGATGTGTTTTCCTAAAATGAGATGGATGATTAAAATTGCACATAACAAAAAATTGTTATAAATTGTTGTTATATAAAATAACATGAATGTGTTTGTTGTTAAAAAAGGATATTTCCATAAAAAAAATAGGAAAAGTTTAAATTTTCAGACAATTTTTAAATATAGAAGTGTTCCAAATGATTTATAATATAGTATAGATAATCAACAAGATTTATTCATTTGGTTACACATATTATATAATGTTTTTTTTTATGGAAGATATAGCCTAATTAAAGTATGTCTAAAGTTGGTTTCAAATTTTCAATATTACACATTTACGTTATAGAAATATTATACATACATTATTCAAAATTGATCAATTTATAATTTTGGCCTGGATTTTAATTATTAGCTTCCAAATACAAATATTTACTTCCACTTCTATGTAATGTTAATATGTTATTTCCATAACTTTTAGGAAAAGATCAAAGTAAGAAGAGAGTTAAAATGTTAAGTTTGACATAATAGAATTTGAATTTTTATGTCTAAAAATATTCTTACACATCTTTAAATTGATTGCGTGATCATAGCTATTAGTGAATAAATAGGCCCAAGCCCGTTTGTGGGTTTAGGGTATTAGGGTTTTACCACTATAAATAGTGGTTAATAATAAATCATAACTCAAAGGGTTTTCTATCATTCTACAATAGCTCCATCAATTGATAACAATAGAAGTCATCAAAAGTTGTATGAAGATTAACAAGATGATCACATCAAGGCCATTCACTTTCTTCATTCTATTGGTAATTTTCTCGTACTAATCGATAATCTTTGTACAATTTATTATATGGATTGAGATTCTTTTAAGTTTAGATGAACATGACCGGTCATGTTTCCTCACAAACAAAAGAAAGACGGGTCCCGCAGTAGACCCTACAATTTTGTATGTGAGAGAACATGACCTATCATGTTCACTTTAACGTGAGAGAATCTCAATCCTATATTATATTAGCATCGTAACCGCATGTCTGGCACTTTTGTAGTCATTGGTCGGGCTGCTGCTCCCTAGCTTATTGATCCCATTTTGGATTATAAAGATCAAAGAAGTTGAACACGAAGTCGATTTGATCACCAGTAGGAGCCATAAGGAAATATGGTCCATTGTACAAAATGCAACAACTACATTGCTTCCAACGAGTTCATCAGCTATGAATTTAGCAAGAGTTGCAGCCATTGCTCTTGGTAAAATTGACGTCGCGTTCTCTCAAATCGAAACCAAGGTTTGCTTCCTTTTTACAATATAATTCGAGGTGGCAAGATAAATGGTACTTCATATAAATATGTGATACACTTGCGCTTAAAAGTAAAAATAAGTAACGCGTAAAATGATAATTAGAAAACGATATTGCTAGATCGATAAACTAAGTTTTACCAAAGGTTTTGAGTTTAAGCCTGGTGAATAGATACATTTGTAACGTTGTACCTACGATTTTATAAAAAATGTTAAACTAATTTCTTTTTTTTTTCAAAGGTGTGCCCGATACTATTTCAAGCATTGTTAATGATCCCACGAGTGTCACAAATTTCGTATATCAGAAAAGATGGCATGGTCTTTGCATTATACTCAAAAGACCAACAAGTCATTGCTATCTATTCAAATACTTCATTTTCTGAAGCAACAAAAGCCCGGAGAAATTACGCATGGTACACTCAACATGTCGATTCTGATACTGGAAAGTTATATGGAGACGTTGTCGTGTTTCCACCTCAGCTTTTGGACAACGAAAGTTGGTTTCAAAAAGCATTGAACACAACACATCATCCATTTGCTTCATTGGGACATTCATGGTATGATGTGGATAATCCGCTTGTCTTGAGTACTGCTCGTGTGGGTGATGATGAAGTGATCTCGCTCGGGTTTGAGCTCAAATCATTGATGAATGTGCTTAGGGGCATTATACCTTTCGGTGGAGGTTTTTATTTGGCAACAAAAGATGGGAATGTACTAGGTGATGGGATCCCTAACACTCGTCTGGTTCTTGATGGAAACGCAACCATATGTTTCCAAAGGTTGAGAGCAAATGGAGATCGAAATGTCAAGGAATATAAAACTGTGTTACGGCTTAGTTATCAAACGCCACAAGTGTATACTTTGGAAAATGCAGGAATAAAATACATCTTGTATTCATCCTCCCTCGACATCACTGGAATACAATCGGTAAGCTCTATAGAGTAGATTTTCTTATCGTTTTATTCATAACATTAATTGCATAAAAAAGGTAATGTCGATTTAAGGCAAAACACTTTATTTCCACGGCTCTCGTGTGACGTTGACATAACATCTAGTGGATTTCCCTAACTAGAATTGAGATCAAAGTTGGCTATATTTGTAAATATTTCTCGACATTAACTAGATAATTTTCCAGGTGTATGTATTGGCATTACCATATGATGGACTTCAAAGAAAGATGCACAAGAATATTGTATTCCTGTTCGTGCTTATGGCGTTAATGTTTTTCGTTATATGCATTGTCAATTTCGTGGATTTATTGGTGGTAGCAGCTAGAAAAAAGATGTGCTTAACATCGGAGATCAAGAATCGGGATCTTGAATTTGTTAAGGCTAGCCATGACATCCGTGCTTCACTAGCAGGCATTACTGGAATGGTAGAGATGTCTATATTCCTGTAAAGTCGCGAATCAACTTTACAGATGTTGTAAATTAGTTTCCTTCTTTCACTTCTCATATTTAGCTACTTATTTGATCCTTATTGTTATATCGATCATAAGATTTTCTTCATGTATATATTGAACAAATTTTGTTTTTTGACTGGCAAGTGAACTCTATTCTTGATAAGAGTAAAAATGAAGCCAGGAAGATACAGCCAGAAGAAAAACCATTTGATTTGATAAAAGTACTCGAGGAACAGGTTGATTTATTTTATCCAGTCGGCCAAAGAAAAGGATTAGATGTGATCTTGGATCTCGGAGATGGTTCATTGTCCAAACATTCTCAAGTAAAAGGCGACAAAGTCAAGCTTAAACAGATATTAGCGAACTTACTAAGCAATGCCGTCAAATTCACCAAAGAAGGCTATGTTTCTGTTCGTTGTCGAGCGCATGCCATCAACTCTAGAGTTCAAAACTCAACACCTTCTTCAACAGGTGATAAACTTACAAGATGCCTATTGTGTTTCTACCCGAAAGTTAATAAGAAGTTTGGTATCATGGAAAGGATAAATAAAGTTCATAGTGATCCTAATTACATGGAATTTGTTTTTGAAGTAATTGATACTGGAAAGGGTATTCCAAAGGATAAACGAGTGTCGGTTTTTGAAAATTATGTTCAGGTTAAGGAAACAACTCCTAAACACGAAGGTAACGGCTTAGGCCTTGGCATTGAAACGGCTCCTGAACATGAAGGCACAGGCTTAGGCCTTGGGATCGTCCAATCTTTGGTAATGTGCTATCCAAATTTGTGCAAGTTCAAATAAGAATGCTAAAAAGTAAAAAACATGCGAAGGCTCCTTGGATCAAAACTTAAAGAGCTAACGTCAGATTTATTCATGTGAAATTTTGTTCGCATATAAATTAACATAAACACACTCTCAAGTGTTTTACAATTCTTAGAAGAACTTACCCCCGTATAAAGATTGATTATTGAGTAAATTATGAGAATCGTCCTTAGTTTTGTACGACGCTATGAATGTCGTCTTCAAAGGTCAATAAGTACACAAGATCTCCATAATTTGATGTTTGCTTAACGGATTTGTCCTTCCTTGTTACACGATCCGTACTTAGGAAACAAACATCAAAATATAGACGTCTAGTGTACTTCTGAACTGTGAGGACTATATACATAAGCTTTAAGCCATAGGGACGAATCTGGTAAAGTACTTTTATTTATTTCTAGTTAATTGTTTCATCCTGACACAAAGATTGATATATAACATTACAGGTACGATTAATGGGCGGTGAGATTAGCATCGTTGACAACAAAGTAGGCAAAAAGGGGACATGTTTCGCGTTCAGTGTTGTTTTAGATGTTTGTCTATCTAATTCAAGGAACATTCATGAAGACGATAAGACACTCTCCTCAGGGTCAACCACACCTCTCCGTAGTCCCAAAAGACTAGATGATAATTCTTCAATAGTTGTTATTTTCATCAGTTCGGATGAGAGGCGAAGGGTCATACAAGAGTTTCTGCGTGCCCACAAGATTAAAGTTCTAGCAGTTAAAAACATCGTTGAGCTTTCGCAAACGCTCAGGAAGTTAAAACAGGAACAAGAAAAAGTAAGCTCATCAAAATCTTATTTAAATAAAAGCTTCGGCTGTTTAAGCTGGCCCAGATCTCGGTCCTCGAATACAAGCCCGAAGAATGTTCCTTTAAGTGCGATGGATGGAACTGACGTCTCACCGACTCAAAGTACTAATTCACTAACTTTATCTAGTTTCATTTTGCTTGTACTTGACACAACACGAGCCAATTTCCGTGAGCTAAGTAAAGTAGTGGCTGAATTTAGAAAAGACTCGAAGAATGAAAGTTTTAGAGTCGTCTGGTTAGGTTCTAGATGTATTAAACTTCAAGGTCTAGATGAGAATCAACTCCCACCGTCGGATCTAATCATACCAATGCCAGTTCATGGCACCCGTTTAAACTCATTGATCAATCTTCTCCCGGAGTTTGGAGGTATGTTCCCCAGCACTCCACCACACCAGAATCAGCCCACGCCAAAAGAAGTAGAGGAAACACAAATAATCACTCTGGATGAGCAAACACTGAGAAAACAAGAGGGACCAACAGAAATCACGATGAGTTCGCTGTTACGAGGGAAAAAAGTGTTGCTAGCAGATGACGAGCCTTGCCAACATATGATCGTCCAAAGACTGCTTTCGAGATACGGTGTGAGAACTACGAGCTGCCTAAATGGGAAACAAGCATTGGATATGGTCACTAAAGGACTAAATGATCAGAGAAACATTGGAGCTTCTCATATTCTACCATATGACTATATCTTTATGGACTGTCAGGTTTGTTTTCTGTTTAAATACATGTTTTTTCCGTCTCAAAATTATTGTTCACGGACCAAAGAACACGCAATTCACACTTTTATATATTGAGATGACAATTATGCCCTTCAATTTGATTTATGGAATTGACAATATGTTTGACACAAAGAAGAAACATGTCTTAGTATCCACAACAGATTTGGGTTGTTTTTAATATAGGATTCTTGATTTAATCATTTTGCTTTTACATCATTGAATTTGCAGCTAATTTATATCCAAATGCAGGTTCAGCAAGAGTTGCCATCACAAGCCACAGCGTCATGGAGTGGTTCGAAGACAATTAATCCGATACAAGAAGAGGATGACACAATTAAGAAATGCATGGAAGTGTTGCCGGCTTGGACTGGTTCGAAAAAAGCTATTCCCACACGAAATGGTAATAACACCATTCAGGAGTGCATGGAATTATTGTTGAGGAGGCCAGCAGAAATTCAGAGGTTAGCCTCTAAGTTCATAGAACGTCCTGAACGAGATGACCAGATCCTTGTTATGTCGCACCCGGGGATGTATGTGGAGCGCATTTTCGAGTATGTTGAATATTCGTCACTGCTAGCATGGATGACAAACAGCTGGCTTGATGGTACCCTCATACATTGGTGGGCAATGTAAGCTCATTAACTTCCAATTTTTCTTAAAATATCATAAGTTTTAGTATTCTATATTTTTATTGATTTTTATCATGTTTATTGCATCACTTTTAGATATTTATACGGGTGTGCTGAACGACGTTTTCCGGGTCACAACAAGTGTGCATTCTTAAACCCGTCACTCGTGCATTGGAGAATGTGCCGAGAAAACAATGGTGCACCTGCAATGAATCACATTCAACAAACATTTGCAGCACATAAAGACAAAACCATATTCATTGCACCATATCTGCAAGAGTACGTACCATATTTTTGCTTGTCATATGGTTTCAATAACAGATATGTTGTTGATACTAAAATGTTTAGACTTTCTTGTAGTTCTCATTGGGTGCTATTCATAATTTGCCCTTTGACAAAGACGGGATATATATTGGATTCTTCCAATAGAAACATGAGAAAAACCCCCCGTTTGTACAAACTGACATCCATTGTGGAAAGGTAAGAACTTCTAGCAAACTTAAGTTGATGATTCTGGACCTAAAGTATTTTAACTTGCACTTGGTTTTTCAGGACCTGTAAGATGCAAATAAACTGGAATTGTATAGTCTAATTATGTTTTGCAGGATTTGATTAGATCTTTGAATGTGAGAACAAAGAATGTTGTCAAGTTTTCATTGTGGTGGTCTTTCGATGATTTAGATCTTTGAATCGATGAGTTACCCCTTTTTCAAAAAGAACGAAATACGTAACCCACTAAATATAGTACTAGAATTGCCAAATAACTTTCAAATTTTGAACGATATATGTAATATGACCGGCTATTGACCAAAATGTGACCTGTTTGACCGGTTCCATTTTCAAAAATTACAGAAATGGTCCCTGTGATTCGCGTTGGACTTTCACTGTTAATCTTTTAACTTTTTTTTCAATTAATTTTTTTTTCACTTAATTTTTAATTTTTTTTTATTTGTTCATACACTATTTTTTTACACTTATTATATTTTTTTCCCACTTATTCATACACTATTTTTTTTATACTTTTTACACTTTTTTAGAATTTTTTTTTAATATTGCGTTAAACTTTTCACAACTAGCACTCTCATGTGGCGTAAATTTTGACTGTTAAATGTGATATATTTTTTAAAAAGTTTTTTTTTTAATTTTAACTGTTAAACACCCCTCATGTGAAAAAAAGACCAACACAACATTCAAAATTTAAGCCACATGAGGGTGCTAGTTGTGAAAAAGTTTAACGCAATATTTAAAAAAAATTCTAAAAAAAGTGTAATAAGTATAAAAAAAATTAGTGTATGAATAAGTGGAAAAAAAGTATAATAAGTGTAAAAAAATAGTGTATGAATAAATGAAAAAAAAAGTATTTTAAAAATTAAGTGAATTTTTTTTTAAAAAAATTAAGTGAAAAAAAAATTTTAATTGAAAAAAAAAGTTAAAGGACTAACAGTGAAAGTCCAACGCGAATCACACGGACCATTTCTGTAATTTTTGAAAATGGAACCGGTCAAACAGGTCATATTTTGGTCAATAGCCGGTCATATTACGTATATCGTTCAAAATTTGAAAGTTATTTGGCAATTCTAGTACTATATTTAGTAGGTTACGTATTTTGTTCTTTTTGAAAAAGTTTGTTACGTATTTTTAGACTTCACCCTTTAGATTGTTAAGGAAACGAAAATGTTGAAACTGAAAATGTATTTTTGAGAACCAAATGAAAATGTATTTTAGGGAACAAAATGGCAAGGAATTTATGCAACTTTTACGAAATCTAAGAGTTGACTAATATAGGATACATGGTTTCTAATTCTACTAAGAGTTCACATATCGTTAATTGGTTGCCGCTATAAATGTGTTGAATTATCGCATGTTACATCCGTTTACAATTATATTTTGATATTTTCACGTTCTATTTTAAATGTTACACGAAAAACTTACCACAATATCGTATGTCGTTAATTATCTGCCGTTAGGAATCTCCGCCGCTATGCGCGGACACTCGTCAAGTACATTATAATTAACATTTGTTATGAACTTAAAATGAATTGAAGAAACTTTGTTCACACCATATTCTGTTGTTTCCCATTCAACTGTTTTAATATTTATGCTCATAGTTTTTGAATGAATATATTGGTCTGATTTATTCCTTTTATAGAAATAAAATCCCCGCCATAATTAATTTGTATTTCCAAATTTAACTTCTCAACATTGCTACACAAGCCCTTCTTCTCCTCTTATCTTTTAGCAGATTAATCTTAAGTAGATATTTGTGTATCATATCAAAAAACAAAAGATATGTGATTAGAAAGAAATTTATATATCTTTTTGTTACATGCCTGTTGGTGCTTATTCTTTTTACCATTTTTTAAGGGCGATTTTATTAAAAAACTAGCAAGGAGCTAGAATAAATTACAAGCTAATGGTACTAGGATTTTTCATCCAAGTAACCCTATTGAATTTAGATTTACATCGACTAGAACACCAAATGAAGGATAAATGAACAAGATCTTCAAAAAGAAGCTCTCGACGATGATCATTCCCTCCAAAAAGAACAAGATTCCTGAACCTCCATATTAACCACCACATCACATAATTAACACCTTCGAACATCTCCTTTATTCACTTAGTAAGGCGAACATTACACTAATGCACAAACCTTTATTTGGAAGGGTTAAAATACATTATTTGAGGCGGTATTATGCCGCGTTGAAAGAGACGGTACTAAATAATTGGGCAATTATTTGGAGCGGTTAAGAACCGCAACAAAAAATGACATTATTTGGCAGGCTTTGTTTTTAACCGCAACAAAAAAGTAAAATATATTTTTAATTAAAAACTTATATTTATAAGTGAACCGTTCTATAAAATGTACCATGCTTGCATTAAGAACCGCTCCAAACAAATCATAAATAAAAAAGTAACATTATTTATTTTGTTCCAATGGAATATCAAACTGCAATAAAATACAGAACACAAACATAAATAAGAGAAACAAAATTTACACAAATGAGATACAATTTGAACCAACTGAAACAAGTTTGATTACCCAACAAACATCCATTACAAACTTAGATATCCAAAACCATACATAAGCTAAACATTTTTTCAGAAGTGCATAAAACATAAAAAGCCTAAACATTAAAAATAACTTGGACAAACATAAGAACCTAGACATGAGTTTGACAAACATAAAAACCAAAACCTCAATTCTCTAAATAAAATGTGAAGAACTGCGATGCGGAACTAAGAACCCATTCGTCAATATGCTTTTGTTCAATAGGACTCATATCCTCCCAAAGCTGAACCAAATCAGAAAAGAAGAGTAAAGCAATTAGTTTATCAAAGACATGATTTTTTTTATAGACAAACTATTATATAAATACTGACAAATACTTACATCAGCTGGAAAGTCTTCTTGTAGCCTAAACATAAGTTGAAACATAGCTATCGACACGTAATAGCCGCATTCCCAATATCAGCCTCTTGTTGGGACACAAATCCGAAATACCAATATAAAATTATCAAATAAGAAACATTTAAATCACTTTGCACAAATATATAAGTAGATGACTTACCTTAACCATAGTCCAGTTTATTTGCATCTTACATGTCCTGAAAAACCAAGTGCAAGTTAAAATACTTTAGGTCCAGAATCATCAACTTAAGTTTGCTAGAAGTTCTTACCTTTCCACAATGGATGTCAGTTTGTACAAACGGGGGGTTTTTCTCATGTTTCTATTGGAAGAATCCAATATATATCCCGTCTTTGTCAAAGGGAAAATTATGAATAAGACCCGATGAGAACTACAAGAAAGTCTAAACTTTTGATATTTTTAAGATTAATTTGCTTTATGAATAAAAAATTACACTTTGGGCGATTATTGACCCATAACTTGATTAAAATGTTGCCAGACTTTATAAACACGTAAGCATTTGATTTTTGATATTCTCATCTGTCTGACTTTCAGAGTCAAGTTACCTTGTATAATTTATCTGCTAACTGATTCTTTTCAGGTTTCCGGTTCCACTGACTCTAGAGATTATTGAACTAAGAATAAAGAATTCGTACTATAGAACCTTTCAAGCAATGAACCATGACATCAAAGTGATGCTATCAAATGCTCGTGATTATTTTGCAAAACATACAAAAAATGCAGATATGTCAGAAAAGATGTCTCGCCTTTCAGAATGGTTTGAACGAAAGTTATCAAAATTGTAGGATTTTTTGTAACTTAGGAACAAATCATATTGCTCAAATATATAGAACTAGGCTATAGATAGGTACAAACACATCCATTTTTTCGGGATGAATTTGTCATTGTAACGGTCACTTTTTCTCCTGAATCAAACGAAACTCTTTACTTGAGTTACAAGCCAATTAGGTGATTAATATCTAAAATTAATCCAAAGTTATTTAACTACTGTAAATCTTCAGTCATTCTCCTTATTTGTGTGTACTGTAAATCTTCAATCACTTTGAGTACCTTTTGATCGTCTAACGGTTTGGATATATAGATATCAATTCCAGCTGCAAACATTTTGTTTAATTCTTCACCTTCTTCATGAGCTGTTAGGCCAATAATGGGAATGTGCACACCGTAATTTTTCTCCACTAGTCGTATCTGTTTTGTTGCTTCACAGCCGTCCATCTTCGGCATCTATTAGACAATAAGGTTCGTCATTTTTCTTATAAATACAAGGGCATAATTGTCATCTCCATATATAAAAATGTTAACTAGTGAGATATTTTTAATCTGCGTGTTTTTTGGGTCTCTCGATAATAATTTTGAGGTGGAAAGAACATTTATTATAAACAGAAAACAAACCTGACAGTCCATAAAGATATAGTCATATGGTAGAATATGAGAAGCTCCAATGTTTCTCTGATCATTTAGTCCTCTAGTGACCATGTCCAATGCTTTTTCCCCATTATTTACGCAACTCGTAGTTGTCACACCGTTTCTCGAAAGCAGTCTTTGGACGATCATATGTTGGCAAGGCTCGTCATCTGCTAGCAACACTTTTTTCCCTCGTAACGGCGAACTCTTCGTGATTTCTGTTGGTCCCTCTTGTTTTCTCAGTGTTTGCTCATCCCGAGTGATTATTTGTGTTTCCTCTACTTCTCTTGGCGTGGGCTGATTCTGGTGTGGTGGAGTGCTGGGGAACATACCTCCAAACTCCGGGAGAAGATTGATCAATGAGTTTAAACGGGTGCCATGAACTGGCATTGGTATGATTAGATCCGACGGTGGGAGTTGATTCTCATCTAGACCTTGAAGTTTAATACATCTAGAACCTAACCAGACGACTCTAAAACTTTCATTCTTCGAGTCTTTTCTAAATTCAGCCACTACTTTACTTAGCTCACGGAAATTGGCTCGTGTTGTGTCAAGTACAAGCAAAATGAAACTAGATAAAGTTAGTGAATTAGTACTTTGAGTCGGTGAGACGTCAGTTCCATCCATCGCACTTAAAGGAACATTCTTCGGGCTTGTATTCGAGGACCGAGATCTGCCAGCTTAAACAGCCAAAGCTTTTATTTAAATAAGATTTTGATGAGCTTACTTTTTCTTGTTCCTGTTTTAACTTCCTGAGCGTTTGCGAAAGCTCAACGATGTTTTTAACTGCTAGAACTTTAATTTTGTGGGCACGCAGAAACTCTTGTATGACCCTTCATTATTGACGAATTATCATCTAGTCTTTTGGGACTACGGAGAGGTATGGTTGACCCTGAGGAGAGTGTCTTATCGTCTTCATGAATGTTCCTTGAATTAGATACACAAACATCTAAAACAACACTGAACGCGAAACATGTCCCCTTTTTGCCTACTTTGTTGTCAACGATGCTAATCTCACCGCCCATTAATCGTACCTGTAATGTTATATATCAATCTTTGTGTCAGGATGAAACAATTAACTAGAAATAAATAAAAGTACTTTACCAGATTCGTCCCTATGGCTTAAAGCTTATGTATATAGTCCTCACAGTTCAGAAGTACACTAGACGTCTATATTTTGATGTTTGTTTCCTAAGTACGGATCGTGTAACAAGAAGGACAAATCCGTTAAGCAAACATCAAATTATGGAGATCTTGTGTACTTATTGACCTTTGAAGACGACATTCAATGCGTCGTACAAAACTAAGGACGATTCTCATAATTTACTCAATAATCAATCTTTATACGGGGGTAAGTTCTTCTAAGAATTGTAAAACACTTGAGAGTGTGTTTATGTTAATTTATATGCGAACAAAATTTCACATGAATAAATCTGACGTTAGCTCTTTAAGTTTTGATCCAAGGAGCCTTCGCATGTTTTTTACTTTTTAGCATTCTTATTTGAACTTGCACAAATTTGGATAGCACATTACCAAAGATTGGACGATCCCAAGGCCTAAGCCTGTGCCTTCATGTTCAGGAGCCGTTTCAATGCCAAGGCCTAAGCCGTTACCTTCGTGTTTAGGAGTTGTTTCCTTAACCTGAACATAATTTTCAAAAACCGACACTCGTTTATCCTTTGGAATACCCTTTCCAGTATCAATTACTTCAAAAACAAATTCCATGTAATTAGGATCACTGTGAACTTTATTTGTTGTTTCCATGATACCAAACTTCTTATTAACTTTCACGCAGAACCACAATAGGCATCTTGTAAGTTTATTGCCTGTTGAAGAAGGTGTTGAGTTTTGAACTCTAGAGTTGATGGCATGCACTCGACAACGAACAGACACATAACCTTCTTTGGTGAATTTGACGGCATTGCTTAGTAAGTTCGCTAATATCTGTTTAAGCTTGACTTTGTCGCCTTTTACTTGAGAATGTTTGGACAATGAACCATCTCCGAGATCCAAGATCACATCTAATCCTTTTCTTTGGCCGACTGGATAAAATAAATCAACCTGTTCCTCGAGTACTTTTATCAAATCAAATGGTTTTTCTTCTGGCTGTATCTTCCTGGCTTCATTTTTACTCTTATCAAGAATAGAGTTCAATAGCACTTGCCAATCAAAAAACAAAACTTGTTCAATATACATGAAGACAATCTTATTATCGATATAACAAAATCAGGATCAAATAAGTAGCTAAGTAAATATGAGAAGTCAATGAAGGAAACTAATTTACAACTTTTGTGAAAGTTGATTCACGGCTTTGCAGGATTATAAGCGTATTTAGAAAAGCTGTAAATCAGTTTCGTCGTAACAATTCACGGCTCAAGATGTGAAATAAGAAAAAGCTTACTTTTAAGATCCTCTGAACGTGATTTTACTCTTTTCAAGTTTTTGGCCAAATCTGACCCTTGAGGAAGATCATTGGTCGACATCTCTACCATTCCAGTAATGCCTGCTAGTGAAGCACGGATGTCATGGCTAGCCTTAACAAATTCAAGATCCCGATTCTTGATCTCCGATGTTAAGCACATCTCTTTTCTAGCTGCTACCACCAATAAATCCACGAAATTGACAATGCATATAACGAAAAACATTAACGCCATAAGCACGAATAGGAATACAATATTCTTGTGCATCTTGCTTTGAAGTCCATCATATGGTAATGCCAATACATACACCTGGAAAATTATCTAGTTAATGTCGAGAAATATTTACAAATATAGCCAACTTTGATCTCAATTCTAGTTAGGGAAATCCACTAGATGTTATGTCAACGTCACACGAGAGCCGTGGAAATAAAGTGTTTTGCCTTAAATCGACATTACCTTTTTTATGCAATTAATGTTATGAATAAAACGATAAGAAAATCTACTCTATAGAGCTTACCGATTGTATTCCAGTGATGTCGAGGGAGGATGAATACAAGATGTATTTTGTTCCTGCATTTTCCAAAATATACACTTGTGGCGTTTGATAACTAAGCCGTAACACAGTTTTATATTCCTTGACATTTCGATCTCCATTTGCTCTCAACATTTGGAAACATATGGTTGCGTTTCCATCAAGAACCAGACGAGTGTTAAGGATCCCATCACCTAGTACATTCCCATCTTTTGTTGCCAAATAAAAACCTCCACCGAAAGGTATAATGCCCCTAACCACATTCATCAATGATTTGAGCTCAAACCCGAGTGAGACCACTTCATTATCACCCACACGAGCTGTACTCAAGACAAGCGGATTATCAACATCATGCCATGAATGTCCCAATGAAGCAAATGGATGATGTGTTGTGTTCAATGCTTTTTGAAACCAACTTTCGTTGTCCAAAAGCTGAGGTGGAAACACGACAACGTCTCCATATAACTTTCCAGTATCAGAATCGACATGTTGAGTGTACCATGCGTAATTTCTCCGGGCTTTTGTTGCTTCAGAAAATGAAGTATTTGAATAGATAGCAATGACTTGTTGGTCTTTTGAGTATAATGCAAAGACCATGCCATCTTTTCTGATATACGAAATTTGTGACACTCGTGGGATCATTAACAATGCTTGAAATAGTATCGGGCACACCTTTGAAAAAAAAAGAAATTAGTTTAACATTTTTATAAAATTGTATGTACAACGTAAAAAAAAAGAAATTAGTTTAACATTTTTTATAAAATCGTAGGTACAACGTTACAAATGTATCTATTCACCAGGCTTAAACTCAAAACCTTTGGTAAAACTTAGTTTATCGATCTAGCAATATCGTTTTCTAATTATCATTTTACGCGTTACTTATTTTTACTTTTAAGCGCAAGTGTATCACATATTTATATGAAGTACCATTTATCTTGCCACCTCGAATTATATTGTAAAAAGGAAGCAAACCTTGGTTTCGATTTAAGAGAACGCGACGTCAATTTTACCAAGAGCAATGGCTGCAACTCTTGCTAAATTCATAGCTGATGAACTCGTTGGAAGCAATGTAGTTGTTGCATTTTGTACAATGGACCATATTTCCTTATGGCTCCTACTGGTGATCAAATCGACTTCGTGTTCAACTTCTTTGATCTTTATAATCCAAAATGGGATCAATAAGCTGGGGAGCAGCAGCCCGACCAATGACTACAAAAGTGCCAGACATGCGGTTACGATGCTAATATAATATAGGATTGAGATTCTCTCACGTTAAAGTGAACATGATAGGTCATGTTCTCTCACATACAAAATTGTAGGGTCTACTGCGGGACCCGTCTTTCTTTTGTTTGTGAGGAAACATGACCGGTCATGTTCATCTAAACTTAAAAGAATCTCAATCCATATAATAAATTGTACAAAGATTATCGATTAGTACGAGAAAATTACCAATAGAATGAAGAAAGTGAATGGCCTTGATGTGATCATCTTGTTAATCTTCATACAACTTTTGATGACTTCTATTGTTATCAATTGATGGAGCTATTGTAGAATGATAGAAAACCCTTTGAGTTATGATTTATTATTAACCACTATTTATAGTGGTAAAACCCTAATACCCTAAACCCACAAACGGGCTTGGGCCTATTTATTCACTAATAGCTATGATCACGCAATCAATTTAAAGATGTGTAAGAATATTTTTAGACATAAAAATTCAAATTCTATTATGTCAAACTTAACATTTTAACTCTCTTCTTACTTTGATCTTTTCCTAAAAGTTATGGAAATAACATATTAACATTACATAGAAGTGGAAGTAAATATTTGTATTTGGAAGCTAATAATTAAAATCCAGGCCAAAATTATAAAATGATCAATTTTGAATAATGTATGTATAATATTTCTATAACGTAAATGTGTAATATTGAAAATTTGAAACCAACTTTAGACATACTTTAATTAGGCTATATCTTCCATAAAAAAACATTATATAATATGTGTAACCAAATGAATAAATCTTGTTGATTATCTATACTATATTATAAATCATTTGGAACACTTCTATATTTAAAAATTGTCTGAAAATTTAAACTTTTCCTATTTTTTTATGGAAATATCATTTTTTAACAACAAACACATTCATCTTATTTTATATAACAACAATTTATAACAATTTTTTGTTATGTGCAATTTTAATCATCCATCTCATTTTAGGAAAACACATCTTAAAGTGACATGTGTCACTTTTTAATTAAAAAATCACCTTTATTTTTAAATTGAAATATCTTTTTATCTATTTATTTTTTTATGATTTAATTTCATTATATTTTCTAAAATTTTGTGCTATTTAATTCAACATCCATTTTGATATATTTTTATTAATTTTTAGTTTTTTTTATTTTTAATGCCCACGAAACCGCCGTTTTACGCGGGTAACATGCTAGTAAAAACTAAACACTTGTTAATTAGTGTAAAAATGGACCAATCTATACTATTTTATAATGGAAATTCTACCTATTCTTGAAATGTTGAAAGTATGAATCTTTTTGGCATCTTTGCTCATATATAAACCTCACACACACCGAACCATCACATATCAAAACAAAAAAAAACACATATAATCTTATTTCTCTCTATCTCAATACATATCCTCTTTATCTCTCTTAGCCTATTAAACACACCCTAACCGCCGCCACCACCCTATGACTCAGCAAAACCGGAACCCTTCTCCACCACCATCCCTCCTCGCCACCGTCGTCGTCACCAAACCGCCGTCGTCATCAAACTCGCCGGAAAAATCAAACTCGTCGAAAAAATCAAACTTGCCGAAAAAAGAGAAGCACCATTGAAACCACCACTCCGCCGTGAGCCCAACCACCACATAAAAGAGACCGCCAAAACTCACGGCCATCAAAAGATGTTTTTAAGATATGAGGTATTTTTTGAGTTTTATAATATATCTATGACTATTATTTATGTTTTGAAGGTTTTGTTTATAGATCTGTAATACACAAGGTCACCGTTGCCGTAAATCAGAATGAATGGTATATTCTTAAAGTTATAATATTGTATAAATGGTTATTTTGTAAATTTTGCTATAAAGTTTATCTTGTATATTTTTTGTAGAACCGTTGATGTCACCGCCGTCTCTATTGTCGGAATCTTCGCCGACGTTGACAAGTGTAATTTGTTATAATTTTGAATTTGATCATTGTGATACTTTTAATTATATAAATTGCAATCATTAAATGTTCTTGACTAAATTAAATTGTATATTTAAATTATACATGACATAAATGGCTAAATTATATATAAATGGCAATCATTGAATGTTATTGAAATATTTAACAAATTGTTGAAAACAGAAAATTCACTATAGAAAGTTTACTACATGAATTGTAGTCTAATTATATTTTGCAGGATTTGATTAGATCTTTGAATATGAGAACAAAGGATGTTGTCAAGTTTCCATTGTGGTGGTCTTCCGATCACTGTGATACTTTTAATTGTATAAATGACAATCATTAAATGTTATTGACTAAATTAAATTGTATATTGAAATTATACATGACATAAATGGCTAAATTATATATAAATGACAATCATTGAATGTTATTGAAATATTAACAAATTGTTGAAAACAGAAAATTCATTATAGAAAGTTTACTACATTAATTGTATAGTCTAATTATGTCTAATTATGTTTTGTATGATTTGATTAGATCTTTGAATATGAGAACAAATGATGTTGTCAAGTTTTCATTGTGGTGGTCTTTTGATGATTTAGATCGTTAAGGAAACGAAAATGTTGAAACAGAAAATGTATTTTAGAGAACCAAATGAAAATGTATTTTAAGGAACAAAATGACAAGTCTAAAAATACGCAACAAACTTTTTCAAAAAGAACGAAATACGTAACCCACTTAATATAGTACTAGAATTGCCAAATAACTTTCAAATTTTGAACGATATATGTAATATGACCGGCTATTGACCAAAATGTGACCTGTTTGACCGGTTCCATTTTCAAAAATTACAGAAATGGTCCCTGTGATTCGCGTTGGACTTTCACTTTTAACTTTTTTTTTCAATTAAAAATTTTTTTCACTTAATTTTTAAAATACTTTTTTTATTTGTTCATACACTATTTTTTACACTTATTATACTTTTTTTCCACTTATTCATACACTAATTTTTTTATACTTATTACACTTTTTTTAGAAAAAAAAATTTAATATTGCGTTAAACTTTTCACAACTAGCACTCTCATGTGGCGAAAATTTTGACTGTTAAATGTGATATATTTTTTTAAAAGAATTTTTTTAAAATTTTAAATGTTAAACACCCTCATGTGAAAAAAAGACCAACACAACATTTAAAATTTAAGCCACATGAGGGTGCTAGTTGTGAAAAAGTTTAACGCAATATTTAAAAAAATTCTAAAAAAAGTGTAATAAGTAAAAAATAATTAGTGTATGAATAAGTGGAAAAAAAGTATAATAAGTGTAAAAAAATAGTGTAAGAATAAATGAAAATTTTTTTTTTTAAAAATTAAGTGAATTTTTTTTTTAAAAATTAAGTGAAAAAAAAATTTTAATTGAAAAAAAAAGTTAAAGGACTAACAGTGAAAGTCCAACGCGAATCACACGGACCATTTCTGTAATTTTTGAAAATGGAACCGGTCAAACAGGTCATATTTTGGTCAATAGCCGGTCATATTACGTATATAGTTCAAAATTTGAAAGTTATTTGGCAATTCTAGTACTATATTTAGTAGGTTACGTATTTTGTTCTTTTTGAAAAAGTTTGTTACGTATTTTTAGACTTCACCCTTTTGAATTTGATCATTGTGATACTTTTAATGGTATAAATGACAATCATTAAATGTTCTTGACTAAATTAAATTGTATATTTAAATTATACATGACATACATGGCTAAATTATATATATAAATGGCAATAATTGAATGTTATTGAAATACTCAACAAATTGTTGAAAACAGAAAATTTATTACATTAATTGTATAGTCTAATTATATTTTAATTGTGTCTAATTATGTTTTGCAGGATTTGATTAGATCTTTGAATATGAGAACAAAGGATGTTGTCAAGTTTTCATTGTGGTGGTCTTCCGATGATTTAGATTGTTAAGGAAACGAAAATGTTGAAACTCAAAATGTATTTTTGAGAACCAAATGAAAATGTATTTTAGGGAACAAAATGGCAAGGAATTTATGCAACTTTTACGAATTCTAAGAGTTGACTAATATAGGATATATGGTTTCTAATTCTACTAAGAGTTCACATATCGTTAATTGGTTGCCGCTATAAATGTGTTGAATTATCGCATGTTACATCCGTTTACAATTATATTTTGATATTTTCACGTTCTATTTTAAATGTTACACGAAAAACTTACCACAATATCGTATGTCGTTAATTATCTGCCGTTAGGAATCTCCGCCGCTATGCGCGGACACTCGTCTAGTACATTATAATTAACATTTGTTATGAACTTAAAATGAATTGAAGCAACTTTGTTCACACCATATTCTGTTGTTTCCCATTCAACTGTTTTAATATTTATGCTCATAGTTTTTGAATGAATATATTGGTCTGATTTATTCCTTTTATAGAAATAAAATCCCCGCCATAATTAATTTGTATTTCCAAATTTAACTTCTCAACTTTGCTACACAAGCCCTTCTTCTCCTCTTATCTTTTAGCGGATTAATCTTAAGTAGATATTTGTGTATCATATCAAAAAACAAAAGATATGTGATTAGAAATTTATATATCTTTTTGTTACATGCCTGTTGGTGCTTATTCTTTTTACCATTTTTAAGGGCGATTTTATTAAAAAACTAGCAAGGAGCTAGAATAAATTACAAGCTAATGGTACTAGGATTTTTCATCCAAGTAACCCTATTGAATTTAGATTTACATCGACTAGAACACCAAATGAAGGATAAATGAACAAGATCTTCAAAAAGAAGCTCTCGACGATGATCATTCCCTCCAAAAAGAACAAGATTCCTGAACCTCCATATTAACCACCACATCACATAATTAACACCTTCGAACATCTCCTTTATTCACTTAGTAAGGCGAACATTATTTAACCACTGAAGCCAATCTTCATAAGACTCAAGCTCTGTCTTCTAACTCCCACCAACATAAGAATTTGGATCTCAGCTGCCGAGCCAACGAGCATGAAAAAAGAAGGTGTGAAATGGACTCCACGGAGATGTTACATATAGGGCAAAGAATGAAAGGGATATCCACTCCTCTAAGGGAGATATTCAACCTGGTAGGGAGCTTATCCAAACAAACTCTCCAAGCAAAAACATTAATCTAAATAGGAATCACGTTAACCCATCTAGTAGGCACATCTTCCTTTGGCAAAAGCGAATCGTCAATAAAGGATCTAGCTGACTTCACCGAGAACTCACCCGAGGATTCATAAGACCAAATCCAACGATCTAACATAGGAGCTAAAATTATGCCTTCGATTCGAGCTTGAAGAGAGCGTTGTTGTTCTTCCTCTATCCCACCTTTTGGAATTCGACGAAAAGAGAAAACCAAGGAATCGCTACTCAATTTCTCTGAGACACTAATATATTTGGATAGTTCCAAAGCGTATAGTCTAGGATACCGATGCTTCAACGCCATGTCATCTAACCAGATGTCATACCAAAAAAGCGATTTTCCCTATTTCCTACTTTTTTACGAACAAAAGCCAAAAGATCAATACCTTTTTTTATAAGGACTTAGTTTCACGAACAATATCTAGCCAAGGTGAGCGTCTGGAGATAGATTCAAAAGAGTCAATCGCTCCTCTATCACCATAAATAGATTTAATACATCTAGCCCAGAGAGAAGAACCTTGCGAAAGAAAGCGTCAAATCCATTTGAAAAGAAGGGCGCGGTTGAATGCGAAAAAACTAGAAACACCAAGGCCACCATATTTTTTTGAGGCTAAAACTTTCTTCCAGCTAATGAGTACTAGTTTCCTTTCCGAACCATCAATGCCATTAATAAAGTTCCTTCTAATCGATTCCATGCTATGCAACGCTCGCATAGGAACTTTGAAAATAGATATGTGATATAAAGGAATAGAGCTTAAAACTGATTTAATTAACGTGAGACAACCTCCTATCGAAAGAGTCTTGAGCTTCCATTTGGAAAGCCGAGAGGATACTTTACATAAAACTTCATCCCACTATTTAATTTTAGACATGACGCCTCCAACTTTGACTCCAGGATGAGTAAAAAAAGGAGAAAAGGTAGAACAACCCACTTCTCTCGCTGCTAAATCAACCTCTTCTGCTCGAATGCCAACCCTTATGATCTTGCTTTTATGAATATTTAATTTGAGACCAGAAGCCAAGTGAAAGCATTTCAAAACATTAACAATTGTCCTGATGTTCGACATATCCCATTTACCAACGAAGACAGCATCACCCGCATATAATAAATTAGAAATTGTCAAAGAATTGTTAATAGAAATACCTGAGAAAAGACCAGCATCCATCACTTTTCTAAAAGAAAGATGAAGTCTTTCCATGACCAAAATAAAAAGGAAAGGAGACAAAGGGTCACACTGCTTCAATCCTTTGTGGAATTGAAATTCCGTAGTTAGGTTTCCATTAACGAGAACCGATCCCATGGCAAACTTGAGACGTCCACTGATCTAACCACGCCATTTAATACCAAAACCAAACATCCTTAGAACATCGTCTAAGTAATCCCATCTAATCGAGTCAAACGCCTTTTCAAAATCTACATTGAAAAACATAGCTTTCATCTTCTTATGTTTACACCACGAGAGCATCTCATTAAGGATAAACGGCCCATCCAGAATTTATCGATTGGTAACAAAGGCCGATTGAAATCGCTAATAAGATCTGATATTACCAAGCTTAATCTATTGGATAATATCTTGGTAATTTTATATAAACTTCCAATTAAACTTATAGGACGAAAATCATTAACAACTTTAGCATCTTGAATATTCGTAATAAGAGCAATAAAAGAAGAATTGCATCCGCTTGGGAACACACCTGAAGAGAAGAATTCGGTCACAACAACCATAATGTATTGTTCAAGAAACTTCCAATATCTACGAAAAAATTCAAAAGTGAAACCATCCAGACCAGGAGATTTATTAGTGCCATAATCCCAAACCGCACTCTTGATCTCATTTAGAGTAACATTGCGTTCCAAATCATCCTTTTGATAAGAAGAAAGATGATTAGTAAACTGCTCCACCAAGCAAATTCAAAAAAAACCAAGCATCGAGAACCGGTTAGAAAAATGAGTAAGGAATTCGTTTTTCACTAAATGTGGATCGACAATCCAATCAGCTTCAGCAAGACCACGAATAGCCAACTGGGATCTTTTTTTATTAAGAATATTGTGAAAGTACTTAGAATTCTCATCTCCTTTAATAGCCCAACGAATTTTAGCCTTTTGCGCCTTTTCCAAAGAGTCAACAATATTGATGTTATTAAGCTCTTTTAATAACGTGGACCTGGCGTTAAGAATATCTTCGCTACTTCCTCCTTGATAAAGGATCTTGTCTATAACAGATAGTTTAGCTTGAATGGTAGTTTTTGCTTTAAAGGGTCTGCTATTAGCATTTCTAGACCACTGTTTGATGGCATATTTAAGAGCTTGAAGTTTTCTCTTGAATTTTATTATACCATTCGAGTCTTCAATGTTATTGTTCAACTAAGTATCCTCAACTAATTTATCAAAACCTTCAATACCGAACTAGGAGTGAAAAATTCGAAACGGAGTGGGATCGTAGTCAATAATTATTTCACGCATAAGAATAAGACGATGATCAGATAGATGTCTATCAAGACATAAAGCCGATAAGGATGGGAACAAAGGCACTAAACCTTTCGAAATCAAAAATCTATCGAGCTTACTCATTTTGCAAGTCGTTTTATGAGCCCATGTAAAAGCATAACCATCAAGCGGGAGATAAATCAAAGTAGCCAAGGAAATGAAATTATTGAAAGCGTTCGCACCTTGCACATTGAACACCGAGCCAAATCTTTCATGCTTCGAATAAACTTCATTAAAATCACCCAGGATCTCATACTCACCTTCCCATCTATCAATTAATAGACGAATATAATCCCATAACTTATAACAACCTGTAATTTTCATCAATGTAAATATACATCTATTAAATTAGATGCAATGTACTATTCATCTATTAAAGTATATACCACCTTTTTACAGAGAAATTTTTCGCTTTATTCCATTATGTAACATAGTTTACATAACTAAAGTAAACGAGCTCACGCAACCTATCAATGCCATCTATATCTATGTTTATATCATATAAACATCCTAATATGTCAAGTCTATGTTTAAATATCATTTTTAACATGTACGTTATCCATTTAACTTACCATTTACAACATTATTCCAAAACAAGCATTATACGTTAATGTTTATTCCAAAAACCCTAATTACATGTCAAAACAGGTGTACAAATGTTTAAAGCATGTGTACAAGTTACAATGCCAAACTTTTGAATATCTTTTCCCTCCTAAACCCTAGTACAACCTTCTAAAGCTTAATGTATAAGTCAATTGTGCATGAAATACAAACTAGGTCATTTCACCTCATAAATCATGTTTATATGTTACCACCACTTTAACACAAGGTACAAACACCCAATTCACAACTCCTAAACCCTAAAACTAATCCCTAAATCATTCTAAACCCTAATCCTAAAACCCTAATTCATCTAACCCTAAACCAAAATCATAAAACCATAGCAAACCCATTACACCTTAAACTAGTTCATAGTTTTCAGAATCTGATCCGTTAATAAAAGATAAGATCTGGGCAAAATCAGTAGGTTCTGGGTATTAAGTAAAAATGCTAGGTTGTAGCCCTATGTCTTGTGATCATTTTTCCGATTGAATCACCTCGATTTGACATCGGATGAATTAGTTATAGCCGAAATAGCAAAGGTGCACAAATTCTGCACACCTGTAGTAAATGGTTGTTATCTCTAGATTTTTGTAGTTGTAATACTGATATTGGTGTTATTTTACACATATCTTTTAACTATTAAATTAAGCATTGTAAATGACAGAAAACATTTTATAATATGACTAATATATGCTTGGTTTGTGTTTATTGTTTGTGCAGTACGGCTATTAAAAGAAAGGACTTATATCAAAGACAAATGGACAAAACCGGACTCGAGAAAGAAAGAACATGAAAAAGCCGGGCAAATGGTGCATTTCATCAAAAGTCTAGCCCAACACCTAAAAAACCTAACACCGGTAGTCCTTGACTAACGGTCGTTAAATCCTAAAACTAATAACCTTTTACCCTTGAACCTGGTCACCCCTTTTTTACCCCGGTCAAAATTCCAAAATCTTCTAAATCGGTTATTAAAGAAGAATAAAAGGCGGTTAACTCTTTTAGAGTTACTGTTCTTTATCCTTACCTGAGCTAAACCAGGGTTAAAATAACCTCAACTATGGCTATTAAGGGTTCTCAATCATTTCACCTCGCTCCTCTATTCTACACGGAGAAAGTGTTGCATTCTAGAAGTGCCACGTTGGCGATCCGTTACATCACACGACACAATGATTAACCCGGCTGAGATTAAAAGATGTTGATGTATTAAAGATTCAAAGGTCAGGAGTTATTCCTTGGTCCTCTACGTAAGATATACTCACAAAAGAAGAAACACCAAAGGCACCTCAGCTTCTCCTCATTTCTCACTATAATGAGATAGATAGTTAGATAGACAAAGTTGTCTCCAATTTATGCTTTAAATTGGTTTTTACTTCTTTACGTACCTTGTAATTTCTATTTTCAGCACCTTTATTTACCTTGTCTAATTTCCTTTCCCGTTCTGTACTCTTTCACTTTTTAATTAATAAAAAATCCAAAAAAATTTCCATTTTCCATTGTAGGTTTATCAACTTTCTCTTCGTACTGTTTCAATCATTCATAGTTGTTTTTCTATGCCTTTCATTTGAGCTTTTGGATTAGACGTTTCGGTGTTTCTCATTTTGGAATGTTGAAGATTTGGGAATCTGTTTTGGTGTTTTGATTTATAAGCTTGCTTAAGCTTGGTGATTATTGGTTTGAATCAAAATTATAGCCTGGGAAACCTAGGGGGTTAGGTTAGATGGTTTAGGTCTTCTTCAAGATCTAAGGATCAATTAGTCTTATTTACATTTTGCCAACTCATTATTGATTTTACTTATTCTTGCTTATTCTAGTGTTAAATTCTGTTGTTATATGACTTGTTTGCTTATTTTGATTATCTGTTTTTTGATTTGTGCTCTTGTTGGATCTAGTTTTCAAGGTTATGCTTTAAATTTTGTTTAAATTCCATTTTGTATTAGCTTAATTGTTTTGGTGTTGTTCAAGCTTATTTGATGGATTAGGTGTGTCAGTTAGGTTGTTACTTAGGGTAATAATTAAAGATCTGGTTGAAGTGTTTTTATGTTCTGAAAAATCATTTTTTACAAAGCTTAAATTGCAAAAATTTCATGGTTAAGGGGTGTTTGGTTATGGCTAAAGTACTAACATTAAATTAGTACTGCCATTGCATTTAGCTTTTTGAATTCGAACTAGCTGTTCTAACTCTCAGTTGAGTACTGCTAGGCTTTTTAAGCTTAATTTTAAATATTTTAAAGCTAGCTGTACTAACTCTCAAGTTAGTACTACTAACTTTTTTTAAACTTATTTAGGTTAACATTGTGCTTATTTTTGATCCTTTGAGTGTATTAAGGTTTAGGATAAGTAAATTTTAGGTTATTCTTAGTTTGCATTTATCTCAATATAGTTTATATAGTGTAGCAGCTTTAGGTTTGAGCTGAAGCAGTATAACTCTTAAAGTTAGTACTGTGAGGCTTATTTAAGCTTAAAGCTAGCAGTACTAACTCTCAAGTTAGTATTGCTAGGCTTATTTAAGCTTATTTTTAAATAATTTGATCATTTCCCTTTATAACTTGCTTATTAGGTTAGAATTTTAGTGTAATAGTAGTTTAATGTTCTTAAGTCTTAGCTTATTCTAGCTGTTTAAGTTCTTGAAATTTCAAAAAAGCCAAATAGAAAGTTTAATGTGTTTTCTGTCAACTTTTTAGCCATATTTCTAGCTTATTTAGTACTTTTCAAAAATAGTTGCTTTTATAGTTTTCAGCTTTTCTACAACTTTGTTTTTTTTAAACTTTAATAATTTTAGGATTAATTTTTGATAATTTAGGATTTTTAATTGTAGTGTTTGTTTAATTCCCGTTTACGTTTTATGCTTTCGTGTTTAATTGTCATTGCTTGCTTATTAGTTTTCGTGCATTTATCTACTTGTCATTTTTATTTAGTAGGATTTAGAAAACCCAAATTAACTCTTGTTAAAACCATTCAAAACGCGCGATCATAGACTTAACCGATTTTCAATTCACCTTTCGTCGAGGGAAAACGACCCGAGAGGTTTTAAAGACAACTTTGGTTAAAAGTTCATTTCTAGAACCCGACTGAAAATACTATCTATACTATTATTGATTATCTTCCTTATTATTATGTATTTATATATTGTATATTATATCTTACGTGTATAAAAAGGACCGTATCAAGTTTTTGGCGCCGTTGCCGGGGAAGTGTGTTACGATTATCGTGTTTCGTTCGAAGATTAGTGTTTTTGAAGAACCTTCCTCGTGAAGTTATTTTCCGTTTGTGAATATTTTACACTTCTATTTTCTTTTATTTTAATATAAAAATAACCATTTGTTAATCGTTGTTACGGCTCACCTTTAGATTACGTGCTATAAGGAAAGTTTAAGGCAGGTTTGATCAACATCACCCAAAAGGAGAAGGGTTATTCTAAATAGCGCCTCGCGCTTACCAACTCCTCCGCTTTCTTGTACGTATTTTTAGAGAGCTACCGTGCACGTTTAATTTTTGGTTACCAAAAATATTTTTTATTTTAATTCCTTTTCTTATGAATTATTTTCAAAAGCCCAAAAATATTCTCCGTTACCTCTTATCCGTTTAATTCTTTCTTCTTATCCTCTATATTGTTTAATTCTTTCTTATGATGTCATTTAACCAACGTGAGTGTGTGGGATGCGGTCAACCATGTGATGGTTTTTATTGTTATCTATGTATGTGCCCGCAATGTGGTGTTAATCTTGTACTTGGAAATTGTTTAAATTGCACTTATGGAGATGGAAAGCCAATCACTTGTTGCGGGTGTGAAGGACCGTTAAGAGGAGGATTTTGTTCATTTTGCGCTTCAAGAGATGGAAATTCATTTGATTATAATCAAAATCCAAACTCGTTCAATGAATCTCAAAATTTCTCCGACTACTCTCCACAACCCCGGTACGAGATGAATTTTGTGAGTTATGTGGGAACGATGCTCATTTTGGTTATGATTGTCCAACACAAGCTCTGTTTAATTCTAGTTCGGACCCTTGTTACAATCAAAACTTCGATAATAATTTTCCACTAACTTCACCAAGTTTTCCACAACAATACCTTTGTTGTGAAAACTACGGGGGTCCTCATGCGACTTTTCAGTGTCAACCAATATAATTCTGATCTTTCCGGTTTTGACCAATTTCAACCCCTACAGTTTCCCGTCAATTATCCTCCTCAAGAGACAAGTAAAGAAAATTTGCAAGCTCGAGAAGACTTAATGGAAGCTATACAAGCCTTTTTAAAGGAGTATGATCATATACCTCCTAATGAAAAGTGCATGGCTTTATTGCTAGCTGAGGAGAGATTTCTTAAGATTAAGCAAACTATGGAAGAAGAGCAAAATCAACCTGGAGTTATTCAAGAATTGCTTCTTAAACTTATGGATGATTTGCAAATTCTTAAAGGAAGTCAACAAGAGAAAGAGGAGACGGCAGCTCAAAGTTTTACTCCATATTGGAATTTTTCTATGATTGATGATGAAGAAGCTAGAGACAACTTTTTGAAAGACGCTTGCACCTTCTTGAGGAATTTTAGTCGTATACCTTTTGGAGTAACACCAAAGGTTATATTGATAGCTTGGGAGAGATTTAGTGAAATTAAGGATGCTTTGACGGACAAGCAATATCAACAAGAGGATATTCAAGAATTGATGAGTAAACTCCTTGAAGATGTGCGAAATATTAGAGAAAAGTTTTCAGAATATATTAATTGTCCAAGTTGGAATCGTCCTCTTTTCTACGACTATGACGATGATGAGTATACTATTATATATAGCAAGCCTAAAGCAATCCCACCCAACTTACCGATCGAGGAGCCCGATAACTCTCTAAGTATGGGGGACGAGCATCCTGACACTATTTCTAGTATTGAGAACCTTGTCCCAATCCCAAGTGAGTTCGAGGGTATTTCCGACGATACGTGTGATATGCCCGTTGGAAAAGATTCTTCTACTTTTGATGCTTTGAGCGATCATTCTGAGATTTTATCCGATTCCAACAATGATGATACTTCAAGTGATGATGATTCTTATGAGAACATCGAGTACGTTGAAGCATCACCTCTTAATTTGGAACGATGTAGAAATATTTTGATGAAGAAGAAGATGATTGTTATGATGATGATAATTTGAGCGACGACGATTCTTTTGAAAACATCGATTATGTTGAGGCTTCGCCTCCCGATTCTGAGCTCGTTGGCTTAGAAGAGGTTGAGGACGTTATTCTTCATGACAAATTGTCAAATGTCTATCTTCTCATTTCTAAATTGAACATTAAAAATGAAACCCACTTTTATCTTCATTTTTCTATTTTCTGGTAATTTCTTTTACTGCGATCATTAAGTGGAAGAGACGAGGAGTGGCAGTACCACTTCTCATGCTGATAACTCTCTTCCCGAGTATGATTCATTTCTTTTTGAGTTTGAGCCCAATCAGGGAGGGTTGACTAGCATTGTTTTCTGAATTATTCAATGACCTTCTTTTGGAACGTTCCGATGTGAATCATTTCATTGATCCGTCATTTCCCTCCATACTCCTAGCGCCGCGGGAACAACCGATGTTGAGATTAGCTAAATCTTAATACCGATGCACCCGTGATAAACAATTTTGATGAGCTTAATGAAGAGAATGTTTTGACCCAGGGGGAGGTGAGATTGATTTTTCTCAAAATGTTGAAGATGACGATTCCTTCACATTTGTCATTTGGACTTTTCTCCCGTTTCTCACCTACCCTGCGAATTCTCTTTTACTTCTCTCCACCGGGAGTGAAGACACTATTTTTGACCTCGGCATCTTCACTTAGAGCCAGTGGTATCTCATCAGGATGGAACTTTCATGTGCTTTAATGTTTATCCAAACATTAATCAAAGCCCGATTGAGATTTTTCTTTTCCCATTTGCTTCCCATTGGACAACTTAATTCTGGGTCGAGTCAAGCTCGTGACTCGGTTAACAAAAACAAGCGTTTCTATCTTCTTATCTATTTTCTAACAATTAATGTGAGAGGGCCCGCCTCTTTCCTTTTTCATGTTTTGTGTTTTGTGGTTTTATGTCCAGGATACCTAGATTTTGAAGACTCTCGTGCTCATTGTTTTGTCCATTCATACATTCGAGCTTCATATCCTCAGCTTTATTTAGGGAATCCAATATCCTAATCTTATCGATTATCGTTTATCTTTAAGCAAAATTACATAAACGGCCTTTAGATTTGCGTAGAGAAACCCTTAAAAACTTGAATATGCCTTTTGAAATTATAAGGGGTATTACTATTCACATTGAGGGACAATGTGTAGTTTTAGATGGGAGGGGGGGGGGGGAATCTATTGATTTGATTATACCTGCAGCCGTTGTTCTCACGTAACCCGTTTTTCCACCAAAAAAATGTGATTTAGCAAAATTTAAAAATTTTTGTGCATGAAAAAAGTGATAAATGTTGGAATAAAGTGCTGTAATAAGTGTTGTTACATAAATAAAGGTGAGAACGAGAAATTAATTTTGATCTAACTGGTTTTATACCTTAGCTTTTTCCTTAACATGTTTAAATCGAGTTTGTTGCTAGTCTTAGTAGTGCTTAATATATTATGTCGACTCGATTTACTAGAAAAAAGATGTTGCCAGTCTATTGACTTGTTAAAGTGCCGATCTAGAATTCTGCTAGTGCATAAAGCATTTTGCAGAGTCCTTCTTAGAGATTTTAAATTGCGAAGAACTAGAAATGATAAATTTTAATTATAATATGATTATTAAACAATAGAATAGTTGGATTCTTTTCCAGCTCATAAGTATTGATTGTGCTTTTTATCCCATTAGACTTGGTCTCACTTATGTGCATCAATGTTTAATTAATAAAGTTGTCCGATTCAGTTTAATTTTATTAGTGTCTTTTTAGTGAGATTTCCCTTTTGATTTGGAAGTCGATGATCAATTTTGGCTTATTATATGCATCACAGTTATGCTTTACTTATACCTAAAGAGCCTTAGGGTATATGGTATGAGTAAGTAATCAATTTAATTATTTTTTCCTTAAAGAGCCTTAGTGATATGGCAAAAGTAATACTAAGCATAAAATTATTTGTACTTAAAAACCTTTAGGGTATATGGTGACTTATAAAATAGTGATTATGCTGCTTAGTTATTTGCACCTAAAGAGCCTAAGGTATATGTGAAAATAATATTACTTGAATTATATGTCTAAGAAGCCTTAGGGTATATGACATGAATTAAGGCAAAAGCAACAAAAGCCAAATTTCGGTCACTTCATCGGTTTTCAAGGATAAGGGTGGAAGCTAAATTTAGTTTCAACCCCGTCCCGCTTTATTTTTGGATTAAATAAGTATCAAAACAAGTCTTAAAGAGCCTTCGGGTATATGACTTAAGTAAAATCTTGAGATTATCAAAATTAGATTTCTGAAGTAGTGTTAGTTTCATGACTTGTATTTGACAATGATCTTGTTTTTAAGCTTAGTATGGAAAAAGTGAAAGTTGGGGACGATAAATTTATTTTGCTTGATTCCATGATCCTAAGTTAAATGATGAAAACATAATGTTATGAAGAGTTGAGTATGGAAAGTGATGAAAAAGTAAAAAAAAATGGAAAATGTTGAAAATGGAAATATGGGCGTTTCTTAACTATTGATTCCTTAATCCCTTTAGATGAGCACTTTGCTACTTTTTTAAGGTGGAAAATCGGGGATTTGAAATTTTTTAGTTTTATAAAGCGTGTATTTTATTACATGCGGTGAGGACACGACAAGACATTAGTAGAGGTAATTTTGGTATTCGCTATTTTGTAGCATACTTTTTACCCTTGTAAAAACGAACCTAAAATAACCAAAAAACATAAATCACATGGCAAATATATACTTGTTTTTGTGTTTGTGTATGTGCAGGTACTGGATATCAAAGAAATGGACAAAAAAACAAAGGCAAAGCAGACAAAACCGAGCACGATGAATGAAAAAAAAGCGCGAGAATACACGGTTTCCTAAGCTCGATGCCCTCGGATTTATTGGGCCAGCCCGTACCATTTTATGGCCGGGCCAGCCGCATCTAATCTGTACAGTCCAACAACAAGCCCCATAAGAAACTTGATTTATTATTAAAGAAGTGACACAAAGTTGATATTGAGAAAATAGAAGCTCACGTGCCATGATTAATTCACAACCTCTAATAGTGCCATTCCACTATCTATAGGGAGAACAATGATATGACAACAGAGTGGCGATCAAAAGTTTACATCTCAATTTCATTCAATTTTCAATGTAAGATCCAACAGACAAAATCTAGCTTTCGATTTAAGCAACAAAAAAAGAGACGCGTGGCACAATTCAAGCGGTTGGATTTTAATTTACTAATGTGGCGATCCGTGTATACGAGAAATGAAGCAAATGATTGGTGACTTCGTATTTGTTTCAATGATGGGAATAAATTTACAAAGTGACCTTTAGCTGGATATAAAATTACATAATAGATCATCACGCTCTCTCACATTTTAGTAGCTAGTTTTTTAGTTTTTTTTTCCTTAGTTTAGCTTTTGTTCTTTTTAGCTTATTTTAATTTTGTAATAGCTTATTTCAATTTTACTGCTTATTGTACTAAGTTTTTATCACAAGCTTATTAATATGATTATATATAAAGATTGTTTATGCATATTGAAGGTCCTCATTTTTCCTATTTTTCGTTTAAAATAGTATTTTGTTCTCTTTGATTACATGAAGCTTATTGAATAAGCTGTTCTTAGTTTATTTTCTGGATTCATTTCGTCTGAAGCTTATTGATTATGGATCTAGATTTGATAAGCCCATTTAGGCGTTTTCATTTTCTATTTTTTCATCTCAAATGAGAGAATTTGTTATACACACTAAATGTTACTATACCACACACATAACCCAAGAAGTAAGCTATGTATACACACACACACACATTCAAATCAAAACATTATTAGATCTATGAAAAGACATCAATGAGAATAGACATGTAACAAGTTTACTTATTGAAGCTTAATTTCTTACCAAGACATTGAGATCCTAAGTAGTAAGCTTAAACTATCACTTTATCACTTTTAACTGTTAAAAAGAAATACTAATACAGTTTAATTCGTTACAACCAATCCATATTTCGTTTCTTCGCTTTTAATTGACTAAAGCTTGCTCGAAATATGTATATAGCTTTTATTAGTTACACAATAGTTGTTAGTTTTCGATTTCATCATTCTTCAATCGTTTGCGAGACTTAGATGAATGGTGGATTTTAGTTGCTACTTAATCGTTAAGCTTTCTTGAAATCATAATACTTTAGCGCTTTAACAATATTATCTAGCTTGTCATCAAAATTAAATGCTTATATCTGTTCTGGACATATTTTAAACTACATTCACACACACACACAGAAATTTAACTATACAAGAGGGATACCAGAAAAACCACTCATTAGCTTCGTTTTGGTTTACAAAATTTTGCTTCTAAGGGCCCATGTTTTATTATTTGGGCCTCTTTACACAGATTTAGTAAAATAGGTAAATACTATAGGATCATGCTTATGGTTTCTTGTCTCCATTACTAGAGTAGATTTGGTCATGTAAACTGTTAGGACACTCAAACCTAGATAAATTTAGAATTGCGCACTGGGCTTGGTAGTGTTATGATTAAGTCAACACTATGAATTATAAAAAAATTGGCGGTCCCATACGGTTGGCTCTGATTTAAACCGCTAGACTATCGCGTCGCGCAAGTTTACACACTCTTGCGAACGCAATCAACACAATAATTATACTCACTTCCACATAAAAAAAAACTAAAAAAAAAAAAAACAAAAAAACAGCCACTATGGCAAACTTTGAACAAGTCCCCTTAATACATAAAGTGAGATGCAGAATTTGCTTAAAAGTGTTCAATTAACAGTTTGTTATTTTGTGGTATCGAATTTGGTACCGGTCTACTTATGATGCTGGAGCTTAAGTTATATTTAGCTAGACCAATTTGATATTTGTTTTAGCTAAATAAATCGGTGTATTCGTTTAAAAATTGCGGGTCTCAAATCGATTGAAATTTTCTATTTTTTCAATACTCAGCATAGCGTTTTAATTTTATATTGAGTTCATATTATGTTTGCCTACACCAAATTCATGTCATAAAGAACTTAATTAGGATTATTACTTATGTTGATAAATATAATTTCGATTATGACATAGATGAGTAGATTTAATTAGTGGCTTGTTAAGCGTGATAAGTGCGATTTTGAATTCTAGAGTGGACGGGGGTTTTTAAAAAAGATTTAAAAAAATAATTAGTCAATATAATCTTTTCAATATTACACACCGTAACAACTTACCGATTTTTATGCAACTTAAATACTCTGTACTTAATTTTTAAAGAGCTTTTCTACATTCTTAACTGTCATTTTAATTTTCTCTCTCTCTCTCACTTGATTTTCTAAAGGATTTTTAACACTTGTTACACCTAACCCAAATACTGATGACACATTTCAACGTCACTTAGCAAGCATTCTCCATTTTATATAATTTTTAGTTTTTTTAGTAATCATTTAATGCTTTACTTGTTTAATTGTTTTTATATGCTTTGGCTAGTTTAGTAGGCTTTATTTTTACTTTATCATTATGACGAGTATGATTTAGTAAACAAAATCAATTTTTTTAACCTATCGAAATGCCGATCACAAGGACTTAACCATTTTCAATGTCACACTCGCCGAGGAAAAATAACCCGGGAGGTTTTTGAGACAACTTTGGTTAAAAGTTCATTTCTAGAACCCGACAGAAAATACTTACTATACTATAATTGTTATCTTCCTTATTATTATGTATTTATATATTATATATATCTTACGTGTATAAAAAGGGTCGGATCAATCCTCAAACGGACAGACAAAGTAAGCATACCTTTCAGACTTTAAAAGATATGCTGAGAGCGTTCGAGTTGATTTTTTGGCTGGCAATTAGGATATCTCCTCTACCCTTAACTTGAGTTTTTATAATAATAGTATCATTCGAGTTATTTGAAGTGCTCCGATTGGAAAGCACTTGTTTGAAGAAAATGTAGGATCGCACCGTTCTTAGGCTGAAAATTAGTGAAAGTAGTTTAGTTTGGGTCCGAGTTGTGTACGATCAGAACAACTGACAATGAGAATCATAAATGGGCTAGTGATTGCCAAAAGAGCTATGTTGACAATAGGTGTAAACATTTAGAGTGGAAGTTGGTGATAAAGTGATGTTGGAAGTGTCGTCTTGGAAAGATGTATTGCATTTTCAAAAGAAAGACCTGTTTGCACCAAGATATGTACGCACACTTTAGAGATCCATTAAAGGGATCGGTCCTATGGTCTAATGATTAAGATTTCCTCAATAATTTAGTAGTATATTTGATGTGTTTCAAATTTAAAGTAGTATTGGACGGACTGCAAATCTACATGTGGCAGGTAAGAAGAATATTAAGGTAAGACAAAACTCTTCGTTTGTCTAAGAACCCGTTGGAATTAGTCGATCGTGAGGTTAAAAGTTTGAAGCGTAGTAGGATTCTGATAGTTAAGTCCATTGGAACTCGAAGCGAGGTCATGAGGATTTCATAAAAACTAAGTATCCATATTTACTCGTTGAGCAAGCTATCGTTGGAAGTACTAAGTAAAGTTGGACATAGGGTTACTGGCAGATTTTAGTGCACCCTTGAATGTTCTGAGGTGGTTTGGTTAATGTTATATTTTAAATAAGCTCGAAGTCGATCCGATTCTTTAAAAACGTTGAGCTTTGTAACAACTCATAACTTAGTTCCAAGACAGTTCTTGTTTGATGAGTTGCGAGGTTAGGTTATGAATGACGTTGTTACACAACTTAAGGTTTTTGACGAGTTTCCTTGAAGACGGGCGATGTTCATGTAGTTGAATGTTTATTTTTGCTTAGAGTTATTATGCTGCTATTTGTACCCTTGTATGGGCGAGCGAAGTTGTAAGCAGTGGGTTTCCAATCGTGAAAGTTAGATGAGATTTAAAGCATGGCCCTATGTTCACGTGGGAATGTGAGGACCATATGAAAGCTAAGTATTCCCGATTATTTGTTGATGATGATATTGAACCTACTAGTTAAATCTCGGGATGAGATTTCTTAAGGAGGGGATACTGTGACAACCGTGACTTGAGCGGGTTAGTCAAACCGTTAGTATTGACTTGAACATCATTATGTGCTATAATAATTATGTGTTTATGTGATCTTATGTGAGTTGGTTACAAATCCATTGAGCGTGATCGTCTCATGGTGATTGAAGTTATGGTTGCTATGGATATTCATTATATTCACATTTTAGTGACAATGAAAATGATGGTAAAATTTTATGTGTGTACGTATTTATATTTATATGTATACATATTTAGATAATAGGAATTCACGAGGATAGAAAATTTGGTTTAGAAATTTAGTTAGTAAAATTTTAGTATTATTAAGTTGGAAAAATAAAGTATGAAGTGAAATTATTTTTTAGGTATTTAAAACTAGTTTTATTTAGAAGGATGTCTAAATAAATAAAGGTTTTATAAAAATAACAAAATTAAAGGGTTTTGTGTAAATAATAATAAAAAAAATAAAAAATAAATAAAAAAGTTGTTTCAGCGAGTTTAGAAAAAAAAAGGAGGAAAATAATTTTAGTAAAAGTTGGATTCTAATTTGGTTATATAGTATAAATACAAATTTAATAAATCCCTAAATCACTTTTCTCTCTTCTCTTTTGTTTGTTCGGTCGATCCCTCAAGAAGAAAAAAAAAGATTTTTTTATTCAAGATTCAAGTGGTGGTTCATGTTAATTAATCGAAGGTTTTAGTTATGTTCATAAACTTTAATTGTTTTAATTTTCTTTTAATTCATGTAACAATAAAGTGATGGATAAATTAGGGTTTCATGAAATCTATAAATTAATGATGTTAAACTTAATTAGAGGTGTTTAGGGTTTAATTAGGATCATATTGATGTATTCGGTTATAGTTAGAACGCGATAGAATTGAATTTAGGGTTGAGCAGAATTTTGAGTCATCTTGTTCGAATGTTATCTCATGAGTGGTAACGAGATTTTTGATGAATCTTATGTCTATTGATAAGTTCAGAGAGTCTAGTTTCTAAAAAGTCCGGCCGCGAAATGTTTTGATGTCGGGAAGTTAGTCAAATAATTTTCGCAAGAAAAGTTGTCAAAACAGTAAATTCAAGTTAGATTTGGGTATGATTTCGGGGAGTAAAACCCCCACTTAAAGTTCAAATTTTGGTTAGCCAAAAATCATGAGTCATATTTTAGATATCTATTAACTCTAGTTCGAAGGGCTAGCGATAAAACATTTTCTATGTATTTTTAAGGACGTCAAACTTTTTGATGTGCGTTCAGATCCGAATCTGAGTACTTTGTAAAGATAAATTTTTATAAAATAGTCCCATTTAGTATTATTTTTTCTAAAAAATCACAGTAGCTCATAATTCATTGGGAAGTTAGGGAATGTAAGGAGGACCGTCAATTAGGTGTTTTGGTATTTTATTTGTGGTCATAAAGTGACTATAAAATTCAGCCAGAAACTATAAAAGTAGAAGTTAATGAGTAAGGTCATATAGGGTATGAAAATGATTTGAGAGATGTATATAAAGGATTATAAACTTAGTGTTAGGTTTAGAAGTCTACCATATGATTGTTACATTGGCTTGGGCATTTATCCTAACCGAGTGTAACTTGTGTTTAGATTATGTGCAAGAGTTTGTCAAGTAGCTGAGCATCAGGTGAGTTTCATAGTCTTATTTTACTATGTTTTCTTGGGATGAAAATGATGCAAAATATGCTTTGAAATGTTTTGATTGCTGTGATTATGTGGTTTAAGATACTCATGGACTTTTAAGTAGCTATTATATGTTATGTTCTGCATGTTGTATGATGTTGCATTGGTCTTCGCCTACTTTGTGGGTAAGAGGTTTTGCCTACTTTGTATGGGTATGAACTTGTGCGGATACGGTACCAAGAGTCTAGGATTGGGGATAGCATTCCTCTCCATGACTATATTTTATGGTTTGGATCGGGAGATACGTTCCGTCCCAATGGTGATTGTTGGCTGCATGAATGCTAGCATGTATACTAGCCAGCTTAATTGTCCTGCATGTTTGTTTTTATATAATCACGGCAATTGATTTAAATCTTGTATTGGTTTCGTAAAACCTATGACTCTCACCAACCATTGTGTTGACGTTATAAGCATCATTTTCCGGTGAGCGTTATGAAGGTGTTGAAGTTAATAAAAGTGGCTAGAGAGACCATTAGGATGGCATTGGAAGTTCTCATTTGATTTTATTTCATAATTGGTTGCATGAATTCTTGAATGTTATTAGGTTTTATAGGGTTGTGATACATTGTCTTTGTATTGATGAAACCCCTTTTTTATTAATACAAGAAGCCGTTCTTTTGTTTTCGGTATTGTCATGACACATCGTGTCTTTTATATTTAGTTATGCATGTAGTGATTCTCTATTGTTGACACCATTGTGTTGTGATGATATCCATGATGTTACGCCTCGTGTTTCCGCCTTGGCGATGTGTGACATTTTCGGCTTATAATCGAGCTTATAGCTTATTCGGTTTTGGCTTATGTATGTTTCGGTTTATTTTGGACTCATTATGTTCGGCTTATATTGGACTTATTGTGTTTCGGCTTACATTGAGCTTATAGCTTATTTAGTTTCGGCTTATGGACTATTGAATTTCGGCTTATTTTGGTTGGCTTATTCAAGCCACGGATTATATTGGTTCGACTTATAGCTTATTGGGCTTCGGCTCATATTTGGACTTGTGATTTATTTTGGACTCGGCTTATATGTTAGACTTGTATAAAGGTCATGGACCTTGTTTTAACTATCGGGATAATAGTAGAACTTTTAATGGGCCTTAAGGCCCAATGACAAATAAAAAGGGCTAGTGGACTTGAATTAGACTTAAAATGGTTACAAGGAACTGGACAAGTGATAATGGACTAACGTTGGGCTTTCGGGCCCAATAGGTAAAAACTTGATAATATGGACGATTAAAATGGATAAATTGGTTAACAAGTAGTGTCGAAAGTGGAAAATGGTTAAATTGGTCAAACTTTAGTCAAGATTGAGAAATCGCTTAGAAAATATGGACTTTTGGCATTTTGTCAGAACTTTTGGAAAATTTTAGGAAGTGTTGAGAATTTAAGGTTTCAAAACCTTGGGAACTTTTTAAAACGAACGGGTCATGACGAATTTTATAAAAATAAATCACACTTGGAAAATATTATAGGATACTTATTTTGTGTCGATTCGATTAAAGCACAAAAAGTGACTTTTAATGATGTTAGAAATACGGAAAAGTATCGGTCACTTCCAATATAGGTAATCATAGCTCGTAGTAATTAGTAATGTTATGTTAGTAAGCTAACCGGGCCAAAGGCCTATGGACAAGCCCACTAAGGGCCCATGGCCGGCCTTGGTAAGACATATATAAACCCTCTCCACACATGGAGAGGGTGTTGGTTGTTTATTTCTCACATTACACTAATCTAATATTTCCTTTTTACTCTCTCTCTCTCTCTAAGTGTTCATCCAACCATCTCTTCCCCTCTCTAAAATCCAAAGTGAATCCTATCATACATGTGTTAAGATATTCTACAATTAGTATCAAGAGCCATGGGGTGTTTGTGAAGGTTTTGTGTGCGTTTTTTTTCTACCCTGCATGAGTTTGGTTCGAATCCATCAAAAGGTTTTCACCTTTGAGGGTTTAAAAACCATAAAGTTTTTAACTTTCTTTCTTAGTTATCTTAGTATAGACTAGAAGTATAAGAAAATCTTTCAAAAACCATAAAAAATATCATCTTTTTGAGTCTTTTTGGTTAAAAAGAGGGTTTTGTACCAAGAATCTTGATTTCAAATTTTTCGTGTCAACAACGTTAAAGTTTGTGTTTTTAAGGTTCTAATAGTATTAGATAGGTAAGAAGTACAAGAAAAATTGGGTAAAAACGTCAAAAAGTGTGTCTTTTTAAGATTTTTGATTTTTGACTTTCGAAGTTCTTTAGGCGATTTATACGTGTCCTATAGGCGAATTATACGTAATCTTAAGTCAGGCGAATTATACGTAATTTTAAGTCAGGCGATTTATACGTGATCCTAAGTCATGCGAATTATACGTATATTTTCAACAGGCGAATTATACGTGTATTTTTCAACAGGCGAATTATACGTGTATTTTTCAACAGGCGAATTATACGTGTATTTTTCAATAGGCGAATTATACGTGTAGTTTTTCAACAGGTGAATTATACGTGTACATTCAACGGGCGATTTATACGTGTATTTTCAATAGGCAATTTATACATTCTTCCTAAAGTCGATTTATACATAATTTACTTGGGAAGACTATACATTTTGTTAAGGAGTATTATACGGTTGTTCTTTGATTTGTAAAATCCCGTGAAAACTTGATTTCTTAGTTTTATCAAGAATTGTAAAATCATGTGTATTCCGAAAGACTCAACTTCATTAATCAAACCTCACTTTAACACAACAACCTCCAATCACTGTACAATCACCTTAATCTTATCACATTGAAATGGATTCAATTATTTCACTCGGATAAAAGAATACTCTTACTGAGTACATGATACTCTCTGGTGCTGACAATCGTCCACCTATGTTGGACAAAGACCTGTATGATTCTTGGAAAAGTCAAATGGAATTATACATGAAAAATAGAGAGCCCGGAAGAATGATACTTGAATCAGTTGAACATGGTCCTCTCATTTGGCCTACGGTTGAAGAGAACGGTGTGATCAGAACAAATAAATATGCTAAATTATCTGCTGCTGAGAAAATTCAAGCTGATTATGATATGAAAGCTACCAATATCATTCTTCAAGGCCTTCCTGCTGATATCTATTCACTTGTGAATCATCACAGAGTTGCTAAAGATTTATAGGAGAGAGTTTAGTTACTGATGCAAGGTACATCTTTGACAAAGCAGGAAAGAGAGTGTAAGTTGTATGATGCATTTGATAAGTTTACTCACATCAAATGGGAATCACTTCACACGTATTACTTGAGATTTACTCATCTGATTAACGATATAAACATCTACAAAATGAAAATGGAGCAATTTCAAGCTAATACCAAGTTCTTAAACAGACTTCTACCTGAATGGAGTAAGTTTGTGACTGATGTCAAGCTTGTTAAAGATTTGCATACCTCCAACTTTGATCAGCTTCATGCATATCTTAAACAACACGAATTCCAAGCAAATGAAGTCCGTATTATGTGGAACAAAATCAAGATCCACTTGCATTCGTTGCGAATCAGCAGATGACACCACCTCACTTCAACCCTTATCAATCATCCTACAACAATCCTCAACTTCAACAACAATTTTCACAATCACTACATGCATCAATTCAACCAAATCAACATTACTCATCTCATTATCTATCACAAACTTAATTCAATCATTCATCCATTCCACCATTACATACATTTCAGTCTCAAATGAATCATCAAACCTTAACTATTCCACAAGTAATTCCACAAGTTGCTTTTCAATCACCTCAAGCTCCTACACAACATATGACTGAGTCACCATTTGTTGACTCCAGTTTTATTGTTCCTATTTTTCTCCTGGAGATGATCTGATTGCTTGTCTCAATAAAGCAATGGTTTTTCTAACGGTTATAGCTTTTTCAAGGTTCCCTAATACCAATAATCAACTCAGAACTTCCTCTAATCCAAGAAACCAAGCCACTCTTCAAGATGGCAGGGTTACCGTGTAACAAGTTCAGGGGAGATAAGGGCAAAATTATTCTGGTACTACCTATAAGAGCAATGCTACAAGTTCAAGGGGAAATACTATAAGTAGGCAGGCAAGAGTTGTTAAATGCTACAACTGCCAAGGTAAAGGACATATGGCTAGGCAATGCACTTAGCCAAAGCGACCAAGGAATGCAACATGATATAAGGAGAAAGCAATGTTAGCAGAAGCTCAGGAAGCTGGACAAATATTGGATGAGGAGCAACTCGCATTTTTTGCAGATCCAAGAATTCTAGCAAGTCAAGCTCAGACAATCATTCCTCATAATGCTGCTTTCCAGACTGAAGATCTCGATACTTATAATTCTGACTGGGATGATCTCTCGACTGCACAA